>JBBPTO010000659.1:0-24870 GCA_038094155.1 Pulveroboletus cf. aberrans
TCCTAACGGGGTAAGTATGGGTTGCGAGCAGGTTTACTCGACCCAAAAGGGACCCAAGGGACTAGGAGAAGGTAATAGACCAAATACCACGCACTGTAAAGCTGGAAAATATGAGTCCGGACCTCCCCGTTCGGTAGGGCTGAGAGTCCGACTTTTCGGGTTCAGGTTGGAGTGCTCGACTTGACTCAACTGGCTCGGGATGCGGCGGAATCGACGGTTTCGATACTTAGAAAAAACGGGCTTGTGATCGAGAGGGAATAGAATTTGATGCAGACCGAAGTCTGAGATACAAAGTTTATAGTCTGGGAAAACCCGAGACTTTTGTACATATTGAGATCGGTGAAGTAAATAACGTACAGTGACAGAGTGGCATGGCGACAGCGATGGTATGTAACACAAATGAAAGACACTGACTAAGTATAATGTGCCCGGGTGAACCCATGGTCGCTCGGAACAGAAACTGATACAAAAGAAACGAAACCCGACTTACCAATTCAGATTCGGGGAACTCGGGTTGGACGGACAGGACGGGTTGGATGGACGGGACAGGTTGGATGGACAGCACTTGGATTGGTCTTTGACTTGCTCGGGAACAGGACCTGCGCTATAGGGGCAACAGAGGGATAGGAAAAAGGGGCTTTTGCACGGTACGGGACACCGGTCTCCTACACCGGATCACTTTCCCACACACCAGATTCATTCTTTTAGAGTCAAGTAGCCTGTTTTTTGTGTTTCTCTTACTATATATCATTTGAGTATTTGTCTGTCCTCTGAGTTCCTCTGAAGTCCTCTGCTGCTCCTTTGAGACTCAACAGTTACTGGTCATCTTCTCAAGTTGGAACTCTGATGTTCAGAGAACTGGACCTTTGTTCCCATACTCCGAATGAGTCATCTGTGAGTTAGAGTTGTGTTTCCTTATTGGGATATTACTTTATTTAGTCTCTACATCCATTTCTTCATCTTTTCTTTTGATTCACAGTCTTGGAAATGCCTGGACTTAAATGTTTGTACATAGAACTTAGTTCTAGAAGTGAATTACCACCATCTAGCATCAGTTCTAAGTCTCTGAAGTCGATTCCCCTCATTTCCCTTCAACTCCAGTCAAGTCCTGCAACTCCTGACAACTCCTGACAACTCCATAGTTGATTCCTTAGCCCTACCAAATGGGGAGGAGTCAGACTCTTATTTTCCAGCTCTCTTAGGACATCAGTGAGCCATTCATATTCGCCCTCACTCACTCACTTTCTCTCTTTGCAATCCCCTGGGTCAAGAACTACACTTGCACCCTTTTCATTAGCTTAGGAGTTCCACTTTAGAGTTTTACAGCAGGGCAAGCCACTCTATGAGGACAAGGTACAGGGATTATAGAAGAACAAGGTTTTCTGCTTGTCCTGTTTCAATGATCAAACATTGAAGAGAAGACCTCCTGATGATCTAATGTCGATTGGGTGACAGAGGTTCCCTTAGAACAGTGTAGCTTCAAGAGTGCTATGAAGTCTCAAAGAGCAAAGAGTTCTCAGTAAGGGACCAAAATGACAGGCTAAGAATGGAGCAAAGACCCAGTGTATTGAGGTATATGAAGGGGAGGTCTAGCTTGGGAAATACAAACACAGGACAATGAGGTTTATATAGGGACAGAGAGAATTTAGGGCAAGTGAGGATTGAGTTGCTGACAAGGCAATTGGAACCACATAGAATGCAATGGAAATAAAAGGAAGGAGTGTCTGAGTTGGGACTTATAACCATGCATAAGTAAGCAATAGGAGGAAAAGAAGGGGCCAATCATAACAATAATACTCCAGTGTCTGCTGAAGTTCATCCTTCAAAATCTGAAGGTAAAGGTCACCATCCATTCTATCATCAATCTTCATGGCAAGTTCCACCACCTCCCAAGTCATACAGCCCCACATTATTAAGGAACCACCATCAAACTTGAGAGTGCTTTGCACCAACCTATCACTAAGCCCCTCACCTGTCTTTTTTCATGCCCATTTGTGCCCATTTGACCCTGTATGATTTATTTTAATCTCATCTGACCATATCACCTTCTTCCAGTCCTTCAGATTCCAATCCTTGTGGTGTCTAGCGGAGAGAATAGGATGTTTGGTCTTGACCACAGCCTTCACACCATATTTTTTCAAGTGAAGATGGACTGTACTGGCAGAGAGGGGTTGGTTGATAATGTTGGTAAGGAATTTGGTTACTTGAACAGCATTTTAAGCTTTGCCAGAGGTGATAAGATGTTGGGCATGGTGAATATTGATAGGGGAAAGCTTGCAAGGGCAGCCTTCCATAGCTTTGGAAAGGGTAGAATGACTCTTAGAGTGAAGTTTGGATATAGCAGAAGGGCTGATACCAGTTTGCTTGGCAATGGCTTCACCAGATTGGCCAGCATGAAGCAGAGAAAGGATAGAATTTTGTTGGGTAAGAGAGAGAGGGATCTAACCATGATGGTGGTTGAAAACTGAAAGGTGTGTGAACTTTTTTAAACTCAGACATACCATTGCTGTGTATGTCTTTATTTGTACAAAAATGGTCATATCTCCACACCATGTAAATTCTATCACATGACTCAGGGACCAATCTGATAGCCAGGTGTGTGTGCCACTTATAACTCTATCAAAGCTAAGCGAAATTCCCACATGGGGTATGTGGTGTGCATCACACAACACAAATAAGGCAAACATGGAAAGGATTTTTGAGCTCAGCATAAGTAGACTATCTTATAATGTAGTTCATATGTGTGTGTTTGAAATCATATATATATATGTGGCAATTGATCCATTCCTTTCTGAGACATTTCAATCAAGCTGATTATGCTTAAGCTGAGTTAAAAATGAAGATAAATCAATATTTTGAAAATGGTCAGATAAATTCATTTAATAAAATTTGCTGGATTCTAAAGACCCTTTTAACTATATTTTATTCTCTACATGCATGTCAATTAGAGCTGAGCTAAACAGGATAAATGGAATAAGCTCTTTACAGACACTAGTGAAGCCTTGCCATTTGTTCTCACCAACCACACTCACATCCTATTCATTGGTTTAGAAGTTCCACTTCAGAGTTTCTAGAAGTTTTACACCATTCTCACACAATTGTAAATCTATTGTTTGATAGATATTGTTATGTCATTGCCTGACAATGGATTTTAAAATACACATAGTTGGAGGGGCTGAGGGCTGAGGGCAGTGCACTGTTTATAAGGTATATCACCATCTTTTTGTTGTTAATTTATGTCTTAACAAATACATAACTCCTCCAAGGTCCTCCAACTTACTTTGGACCTGTTCTGCACAACTCCAAACTTTCCTCTACAAAGTACAACTCCTGACTCCAGAGTTTCTCACAGTTGATTCCACAGTTAGTAATGTCATTTTCTCCTTCACAGCTTCTATTTCCTATTCTGGACATTATGTTGGAGTTACATCAGAGTTCATGCACTCTGATCTCTGTCACTATTTAATGTGTCCACTTTTGTAATTCCTTCCTCAGTTGTTCTGCCACCACTGTGCAACAGCTGAGGTTAGTCTTTTAGCTACATCTAGCTCTCATTTTACTTGTGTTTGTAGTTAGGGTATCTCTACCCCTTGATAGTGCACAGATTCTGTCATGTCTAATATACATTGCAGAGCCAGCTCACAACCTCTACCTTTCCATGTAAGGTGAATACCAGGGCCTTATTGTCTTATTGTCAACAAACAAGTGCAAAATAGCTTTGATGATGAGAATATAGGTGTAGAACATATTGCATGCAATCTGCCATCTCTATTTCTGATACATTTGAAAGTTTAAGGCTGCCTCTATCAGAGATAATGTCTGTAGTGTCTCATAATGTGAGCTTTGGAGCAGCTCTGTTGATTTTCACTCATGCCACCTACAGTGACTCAAAAAAAATGCACAGCATTATATAATATTTTGTTTGATATCCTTCTCCTTGACCTGAGCACTCTATGACATTATTGTGTGCTTTTTTTGTAGCCAACACCATATAGTTTATTAGCATGAACTGTAAAACAAATAAACTTAACATGAGTGAGCAATCTTTTCAAAAAGTACTGTGCAATTCTTTTTTCGATCACAAACAAGTGAGATTGCACACAACATAGCAAGATCATTTGAAAGATATCAACATAAACTGTCTAGTATTTAGTGTCCCCACCCTTTACCTCTAAAACAGCTTGAACAAATAGGGCATGCTTTCATATAAGCCTACAATATACTCATCCTCAATCTGACCCCACTTCTCTATCAAAGCTTTTCATAACTTGGCATGGTTGTGTGACAGTGGTGACCTAGTATGCACATGATATTTCAAATACTCTCAGACATGGTTGACAATGTTGAGCTCAGGGCTACTTGATGGCAAGTCAAGTTTGTTAACCTTCTGTCAGAATGTGTGCACTGTGGAGGGGCAGAGAGATCCAGACTCAGTTGTTGCACACTGATGGCAGGACAACTGAGGGAGGGGTGGTGAAAGTGGACTGACTAAATATTGATGGAGATTAGAGCACATGAACTCCGATGTAATGTCCAGAATATAATAAATGAGGTCTGAAGGAAGAAAGTGACCTTACTGAGTGGAATGGTCAACTCTGATATGCTCTGGAGTGAAGTTGAGGAACTTGATGCATGTCAACCTTGGAGTTGTGAAGATGGACCTTAGAGGAAGTTGGAGGTTGAAGGAGGTATATTTTGATACCTTCTTCTTTCAGAACCATTCCATAGCAAGCTTTGAAATATGTTTCAGATAATTGTCCTGTTGGAAATATATGTCCTTCTTAATGATTCCAAGGTCAAAAAAGGTCCCTCGTAACTCATAATCAAGGATTTGGACATACAGAGATGCATTCATATAACCCTCAATGTGACAAATCTGTCCCACCTCCTGTCTCATAATGCATGCTCATATCATGACATTTCTGCCACCATGCTTGACCACCTTTTTTGTAAAACATTCCTTGAACTCCTGTCCTGGGGCCCTCCAACATCACTAATGACCATCTGATCCAAAAACATTAAACTTTGATTTGTCAGAGAAAATAACTGCACACCAGTCTTCAGCTGTCCAGTGGGCATGAGCTTTTCGCCACTTGTATTGCTTCTTCTTTTGTGTGGGTGACAAGTAAGGCACTGCATGATGTACATACACTTGTAAGCCATATTTTTGCAGTCTAGTTATAATGGTCTTAGGGTTGATGCCTGAAACAAGCTTCTTCTGAACATCAGCAACATCACATGCTTCACAGTGGGCAAGTGCATGGGCAGTAAGATGAGAATCATGGGTCATGAATTTGCAAAGACAACCATGCTTGAACCTGACATCATAGTAGGCCTTTGATTTATTATATCTGTCAAAGATCTGCTTCACTGTGGTGCAGTGCAGGCTGAACTTTTTCACCACTTCTGACTTTGACAAACCAGCTGCATGATCATGGCAAATGCAAGCCTTTTTGGTAGGGCTGGTGTACTTTGTCATGGTAAGAGATAGCAGTGAGTTCAAGGACGAGAATGTAGGGAGCTGGGAGTGTTGAGGATTGCAGGATGGTGAATCTCCTCACTAAATAGACATACCCTATGCCCTCAAAAAAAAAAGAATTGCACACTACATTTTTAATTGCCAGATATGCTAATTGATGTTGAGAGCAATTTTTATGAAAGAAAGGCATGGATTAGAGAGCCAACATATGTCCAAAGACATACAAACACAAAGTAGAGGTAATCTAGCAACAGTGGTGAAGTAGGGGGATGGAGAGCTGTGATTAGATGGCTGTGCATTACATTTTTGAGTCACTGTAAATCAGACAGGTGGGTTAATTTGCAAGATGAAATATTTAAGGGGTTAACAATGCACTCTTGTGCTTGCTCTTGATAGGGTCTCACAATGCAAACCTCAAAGCAAATGTGCAAACCCTTCTAATGCAGATAACACAAGAATATTTCCATTTTCATTCACACCTATTCAGTACAGGATTAGGAGCATCTGGCAATCCTGAATGTATTCATCTGCCTGAATCCAACCCAAAATCCCAATCCAACTTGAAACAGGTCCTGTTTGATAAAAGTTTAGCTTTGGCACTGCAAACTGATCTTCCATTAAGTTTTCTTCTACCACTATCATTGTCCTCATTGAATGTTTCACTAGAATGAGATGCCTTACAAATCTAGCTCTGGGTTGGTGTCATTTCCTGTCCACTTGAGTCAACTCTGGACTCTGATACAACTTCACACACACCTCCAGTGCACTCTCTGTCAATATGCAACTCTGTTTCTCTAAACATCTCATAGATTCCCTTAAGTATGTCTCTTGTTCTATATTTAGTTTGGTTTCACCTATCTGTTTCCTCTGATGCTATGTAGCACAGCTCTGGCTCATTCCTGACACAGAGCACAGCTCCAGCATATGACTCTCCAACCTTCATCTTACATATCTACATAGCCCTCCATTACTAATCTGCAGTTCCTCTGATGTATATATACTTCAATTCTGTATGTAGATACCTTAGCCTTAATATCATCATAGATCACTTCCCTAACCCTTCTCTGGATCTCTCTGATGTGTCTTCAATCAAGAAGGCCATGACAGAGCAGGAACATGACACACAAGTCATGTATCAAGCCTTTACTTCTCCAGATGCTATTATCTGGATCTCTGGCCATCTGTCATATCCTGTACATTCGAGTCAACTCCGACCTCCGGAACAACTCTGCTAATACCTCCGGTGACATCTCACCAACTCCTAATCTGTGAAACTCCAGACCTATCATAGATATCTTTATGTACTTCCCTTGTTCTCTATTTAGTTTAGCTTCACCCCTCTGATCCCTCTGACGCTGTGTAGCACAGCTCCGGCCTGTTCCTGGCCTGGAGCACAGCTCCAGCATATGATCTCTCTGACCTCTGACTTACCTATTTACATAGCCTCCGATTTCCCTCTGTATATATACTTCAACTCTGTATGTAGATAGCTCAGCCTGAATATCACCTTAGACTCTCTCTTCCAACCTTCTCCAGTTTCCTCCGATGCGTCTCTGACCAAGAAGGCCATGACAGTGCAGAGATGCGACACATAAGTCATGCGTTGAGCCTTCACCCCTCCAGACCTCCGGCCATCTCTGGCCATTCAATCCCCTTGACCTCCAATCTCCGACCAGAGTTCGAGTGGAGGAGATCTGGTCTTAACACCATCTCTGGCCATTTATTCCCTTTGACCTCCAATCTTCAACTGGAGTTTGAGTGGAGGAGATCTGGTCTTAAAAAGTATATTCAGGCTTTCACATGTACTGTTACTACTCTGACTATGACCTCTCATGCCTACATTGAGATTTTGTCAAGACTGGATCTCCTCCACTCAAACTCTGGTTGGAGGTCAGAGGTTGAAGGAAAGAAATGGCCAGAGATGGCCAGAGATCCAGAGAATAGCATCTGGAGGGGTGAAGGCTTGACACATGACTTGTGTGTCATGCCTCTGCACTGTCATGGCCTTCTTGGTCAGAGATGCATCAGAGATATCCAGAGAGAGATTGGAAGAGTGGTCTAAGATGATATTCAGGCTAAGGTATCTGTATTCAGAAGTTGAAGTATATATGTGTTGGAGTGACTGCAGATTAGTAATGGAGTGCTATGTGGATGCATAGTATGGAGGTTGGATATCTGAATATACTGTCAAGACCAGATCTTCTTCACTCAAACTTGAGTCAGAGATTGGAGGGCGAAGGAAAGAAATGGCCAGAGATGGCCAGGGGTCCAGAGGGATGAAGGCTTGATGCATGACTTGCATGTCACATCTCTGCACTGTCATAGCCTTCTTGGTCAGAGACATATTGGAGTAATCCAGAGATGAATAGAGGAGAGAGTCTAAGATGATATTCAGGCTAAGGTATCTACATACAGAAGTTGGAGTATATATATGTTGGAGTGACTGCAGATTAGTAATGGAGGGGTATGTATGTAGATGTATAGTATGAAGGTCGGATATTTGAGTGCCAGAGCTGTGCTTTGGGCCAGGAATGAGCTGGAGCTGTGCTACATAGCATCAAAGGGATCAGAAGGGTAAAGCTAAACTAAATAGAGAACAAAGAGAATACATAATGGTATCTGAGGTGTGTCCAGAGGGAAGGAGGTCCGGAGTTGGTGAGGAGTCACCAGAGGGATTGGCAGAGTTGGTCCAGAGGTTGGAGTTGTCTCAATTACATGGAATATGACAGATTTCCATCTCAAGGTATTTTCTAGGTTTCAAACCAGAATATCTTCATCTCTCAAGGTGCCTCTGTTACAACTCCAGTTCCTTCAGAGGTGTCCAGCTGAAGATTAACTTGTAGACCATTTGACTTTCCCCTTGGGAGCTGCATTACTCACTAACCCCATCTGTACTCCATCTAAATGTATCCACTCATTATTATGACCATCCCATCATCCTTAGTTCACTCCACCTCTTGTTTGGGAATATGCCAATCCCTCATGAATTCTGCCCTCTGTTCCTCCCTCCAAACTCTTTGATGGTCACCATCTGTTTATAACCCCTCCCATGCCTTGTGGGCATTTTTATCTCCATGTCCTCCCTGACATCTCCCTGAAATCCTGATCTTCACAACTCTGACATCCAACTCCTTACCTTCATTTTTTATCTCAGAGAAACCACTTCTGATGCTTTGCACATACCCTTGTTGGATTTCAGACATATGCTTGATCAAGTACTGTCAACTTGCCCATGCATGATCTGTTGATCATTGTTATGAATACCTTGGACAGAGGATAGGTGTAGCCCCTAAAGAGGATCTAGAGTACTAAGAATGAAGGAGAGTGGCAAGCTGCTCTATGAGGATGAGATACAAGAGTTCAAGATGAACAAGCTGTTCTGCTTGCTCAGTCTCAATGATTGAACATCAAAGAGAACTAGATTGCCCTATGATCTATTGTTGGAGGGTGGCAAGAAGTTCATTGAATAGTGCAGCCTTAAGAGCACTACAAAGTTTCAGAGAGCTAAGAAATTCCTAATGAGGGACTAGGGGTGAGGAGTGAAGCAAAGATCCAGTATATTGAGGTACACAAAGGGAAGGTCTAGCTTGGAAAATACAAGTACAAGATGATGAGGTTTATATAGACATATGAAGAGTTTAGGGTAGGTAAGGGTGGAGTTGCTGACAGAGCAAATGAGTCTACAAGGAATGTGATGGAAATGAACAAGAAGTCATGGTATCATGGCCAGCAACAAAAAGAAAAGAACATCTGAATTGGAGCTTGTACCCATGCATATGTAAGTGATAAAGAAAAAAGGGACTGATTGTAACATTACCCCCATAGTATGTCTGAGATAGCATTGAAGGATTAAAAATCAAGGTAATGCCCACCTTCAGGGAAGCCAGTCATGTTTACCATTTCTTCCACAGTATACTCTTTGTCATCATCAGATGAAAGATGATGGAGGAAAGCAGATCATTAAGATGCAGAAACCAGAATGGGTTGTTCAAAGATGCCACATCTGGCATGAGTGGGACAAGTGCCAGGTGTGCAACTGATGCTGAGGTGTTTAGATAGTGAGCCTCTCAAGCTGTGTGATGATGGTGGTGAGCTTGACAAGAGAGGAGTTGGTTGGCACTGATGAAAATGGCAGCACATTTGAGCATGTTTGGGTATGGTGTAATGACAGATGGAGCACATGTAGTTTGGGCAGAAGATGTGTTGATGGCCCAGAGAGTGGCAGTGATGGCAAGTCTTCTGGTATCAAGGGTGAGATGAGGGAAGGGTGGTAGCTTCTTCATTTCCAGTTCAGTAGGCTTCTGTGTACTCTATGGCAGTGAGTTCTGCAGGGTTCAATGGCTCAGAGGATGCAGAAGGGATACAAGGATTCTGAAATTCAGGCAGGTCCTGAAGATATTGATCTACATTGGCAAGGAACTTTTTCATCTCCATTTGATGCATCCTCATAAGGAGAAGTCCACATATATCATCTTGGATGTCTCCAAGACATTGTCTGATATGAGCAGCACTGTGATCAGTGACACTGGAGATGAGGAGGTCTTCAGCCATGAGGAAGAGTTGTTGAGTCTGAAGGTAACTTCTATAGAGGATGTATAGCAGGGAGATGATGTGAAGGTGGGAGGTTATGGCAGAGGAGAGACAGGAGTCAACTAACCTTTCAGCCATCAGGCTGAGGTAGTTGTTGCCAGGGAATTCATGATGGAGGTTATGGGTGAAGGAGGGAACAGTGACTGAGATCACTGGGTGAGAAGGAATGGCAGCCATGGCCAGTATGATGAATGTGGGGATGGGGGTGATTATAGTGTTTCCAAACTGGAAGCAATGCCAAGCAGGCACATCAGTGCTGGGTATGATCTGGACAGGTTCCCCATCAGAGAAAGACATGGTGGTCCAGTTAGGAGTGGCTACAGTGAAAGAGGATTTTATAGTACTGGAAGCAACAGAGGAAGGAGATGAGACTGTATCTATGACGGTGGAAGAAATGGTGATGGAGGATGAGGACATGAATTTATTTTCAAAGATGGTTTTTGTTCTGAGTAATGGGTTTTTTTTCTGAGGGAGTGTGAGAAGGAAAGGTGGAGGGATGGAGTTTTTTTATATCTATCTAAAGTGATTTGTAAAAATTTCAAGTTCTATTCTGGGATTCATAAATCTTCTTTGGCTGAATATCTTTTCCAACAAATCTGAAATGTGCAGGAGGATGGTATACCATGGTGTTTCAAAATCTTGTCTATGTCATATCCTTCCTCACCCTCTACAAGTACCAGTGGTAGCCTTGGAAAATTCTTGCTGTGGATGGTATTTTCTCTATATAGAAACAAAAGAAAAGTGTGGAATACAGGGTGGAACTTCCATGCCTGTGGAAGACAGAGCTGATATGTGATTGTGAACAGTACCTTTGTTATTGTGGAGGGTCCTTTTCATTTGGGTGCAAACTTCAGGTTCACAACAGAATGATGGAGGTTTTTGGCTTCAAGCCAAACTTTATCTCTATTGGAGATTGATGTAAAAGATCATTTGTTTCATGATGCCATTACTTGATGTGCAAGTTCATGGGGAGCTATGGCTTCATCCCTCATTTCAGAGAGGGATTTCAGGCATAGGTTGATGGTGGGGAGACTAAAATCAGGAAGGACAATAGGTAGGGCATGGAGTTCATAGCCCATCATGAAAAAGAATGGTGACTTGCCAGTGACAGAATGGGGGTGGTGATTGTGCACAAATTCAGCATGAGTAATCTGATCTGACCAGGAACCAGAGTTTGTACCACAGAAGATGCAGAGATATATCTTAACTTCCTGATTGACATGTTTGATCTCACCATTAGACTGGGGATGATAAGCATTGGACAGGGAAAGACCATAGTTCAAGATATGAGCTAGCTTTT
This sequence comes from Pulveroboletus cf. aberrans, assembly GCA_038094155.1. Lineage (NCBI taxonomy): Eukaryota > Fungi > Basidiomycota > Agaricomycetes > Boletales > Boletaceae > Pulveroboletus > Pulveroboletus cf. aberrans. Next base: position 11,370 of record JBBPTO010000659.1, read on the forward strand.
TGGTGAAGGAGGATGCAAACTGTGGGCCTTGATCAAAGATGATCTTGTCATAAAGATCAAAATAGAGAAAGAATTTATGGAAAAAGAGGGTTGCTATGCCCTTGATGGTGATTGTTTTCTTAGTAGGGCAGAGAATTACCCCCTTAGTAAGTCTGGTTGACCATGATCAGCAGGGAATTGAAACTGGAGGAAGAGAGGAGATCTGTGGTGAGATTGCATGAGATCTGCTAAAATGGATGTCTACACAAGGTTAATTGGCATCAGTGGGGGAATGGTGGGATGAGTGTTTGCCTTATTCTGCTGGCAAACAGCACAGCCTTCAATGTATTTTCTGATGAATTGGGCTAACCCTGGCCACCAAAATTTGGCAGAGACAAGCTGTCAGGTTTTCCAGTAGCCAGGGTGTCTGGCAGTTTCATGATTGTGGTAGTGAATGAGGACCTCATGACAGAGGTTATCTGTAGGAGGAACATAGATAAATCCCTTGTATGACAGATCTCCATCAGTGTACAACCAATCAGAGAGATGAGAGTGGAAGGTGGGAGGTACTTCTCCTTGCAATGCTTGAAGAGGAGAATGAGGGGATCAGAGGATGAGAAGGAGGCAAGTTTGCCCATGAGTGAGGAATCAATGAGGTTGATGAAGAGGAACTCAGAGGGCAGAGTCATCTCTGCATTGTCTTCTTTATCAACAATCAGGTCTGGGTGGCACAAGAGTGTATTGGGAGCAGTTAGGTGGAATCTGGGGATGTTTTCAGGTTGAAATAAGTGAGGTCGAGAAGCCAGCAGGCTTGCTGAGAGTTCAGGTTTTGGGGCTGATGGAAATATGTCAGGTTCTTATGGTTGATGAACACCTAAATGGGAAAAGAGGAGCTTAAGAGATAGTGTCTTCAGGCTTTCAGGGCACAAATGATCACAATGAGTTCATGATTACAAATGTCATAGTTTCTTTCAGTGGGGGAAAACAACTGTGAGAGGTAGGAACAGGAATGCCAGTCTCCATTGGTGAACTTTGATGCATCAGTCATGATGGTGAAGGAGTAAGACATGTCAGGGAGGTGGAGAACTGGTTTCAAGAGAAACAGTGCCTTCAAGTGATTGAAGAACTTCTGACATGCAGAAGTCCAACTCCATGCAAGGTTCTTCTTTGCCAGATTAATGAGCAGATGAGCAACCAATGAGTAGTTAGGGATGAATTGCCAGTAAAAGTTGGTGAAACCTACGAAAGACTGGACCTCCTTGCATCAAGCTTGACAGGGTCCATAGCAATCTGTCCTGTTCTAACAATCATTCCAAGGTACTCTATCTCAGAGGCAGTGAAGATGCACTTTTCAAGCTTTAAGTGCAAGTTGAGTTCTTGCATCCTTTGAAGGATGCACTTGGTTTGCTTCTCATGCAGCTCTGGATCTGGGAAAATGATAAGGAGGTCATCCATGTAGATAATGAACCATCCTTCAGTGATCATGTTCCTGAACAAATTGTTCATGAATCATTGAAACATGGCAGGGGAGTTTGTGAGCCTAAAGAACATGATGAGTGGTTTGAACAGGCCTTTTTGTATGATAAAGGTGGCCTTCCATTGGTCACCATCCTTAATCATAATGTTGTTGTATTCCCAACAAATGTTGAGCTTGATAAACACCTTGGTGTCTTTTAGTTTGTCAACAAGGTCTGAGACTAGAAGGAGATGGTATGCATTCTGAACTGTGTGCTCATTCAGATAGTGGTAGTCCTGACATGGCCAGAGTTTGCTGTCCTTCTTTTTGATGAAAAAGAAGGGCACTGCTTGGGATGAGTTCAAGGGGCAGATCTTTTCACAGTTGAGATTCTCTTGAATAAAGTCTCTGGTGGCTTTTATTTCATCCAGAGACAACAGGTAAACTTTCCCAACTTTGAAAACAAAGGAATCATCAAGATGTATTTTATGATCATAGGGGCATGATGGAGAAACATGATCAGATGCCTTTTTCATGAAGACATTGGATAACTCAGCATATTCTGGGGGTAGCATGGTATTGAGTTTGACATTCTAAGCTGTGGCCACAAGTTTGGTGGCAGTGGTGACTTTGTTGACAAACCTCTCATGTCAGAGGCTGCTGCAGGGGATGAAGTGGGTTTCAAAGTGGGCTACATAGTATAATGGAGATCAGTGAATTTCTTCTCAATGGTAACAAAGTCAGACTCTTCAATCTTTTGCAGACAGTCAAAAAGCCTTTTGTTGTAGACTCAATGAACCATGGTTTTCTTGGGGGTGGTGGTGGGGTAGAACTTGACATTCCATCTAAGAATAGCAACATGTGTCTGATACTAGTCTTTTGACTCATCAAGGGATTCAGAAATGGTCCAGGTCTATTTAGACCAGTCAATGGGGGGGTTGACCACCTTCAGCCAAGGCAATCTGAGGATGATGTTATGTCATCCACAATTCATGACATAGAAAAGGACCCTTTTAGTGATCCCTTCAATGTTGACAAAGAGTGTAGTAGAGAATGACAACTTGCCCTTCTCATTAGACAACATGTCAAGGTTGCAGACTTTGAATGGTTTCTCAAGTCAGAAGGTGGGGAGTTTGTTTTTTTGAATGAAATCCCAGTTGATACAGTTGATGTCCACACTGCTATCAGTTAGAGTACAGGACCTGACAGTTTTCAATGTGTGTGATGGTACAATGAGTTCAATGGGGATTTGCATGGACTTCATTATACAAGATACAGTTACAGGCGCACATACTAGATAGGAGGCAGCAGACATTGAAACTGTCCTCCATTTTAAAAACCCTGGGAAAAGAAACCAGTCATTCTTCTGACCACTTTGTCATCATCTTTCTCACATTCTTTCAATGTGGGGAGATCTTTGAGGTCCTTCTTCGTCATCTTTTTGATGGAAGGTTTTGGAGAGTTGAAGGATACATTACATTGTTGGGCAGCATGCCTGGGTTTTCTTCATTTGAAGCAGAATCCGTTCTTGTGGCAGCATTCTTCCTCTTCAAACGTCAGCTTCTGGGGGTGAGAGATGGACACAGTATCAACATCCATGGCATTGGGATCTTGAGAAGGTTTCAAGGGTGAGGGAGTGGCATAGGCATAGGAAGGGTTCATTCTTCCTTTGTGTGCTTCGGCAATGGTGCTGGCTCTGTCCCATTATTTCTGGAAAGAGATTGCAGATTTGTATCATCCTTCAATAGTGTCTGGAACTTTCTCCATAAAGAGTATCCTGGTACTGAGGGGGGTGGTGATAGTCAACTGGTAAAAAGAGATAACCATGATGTTGGTGGGACTTTTTAAACTTACTGATGAAGTCACACCATTCTCTGAAAATCTTGTTGGTGATGGCCTTTCTTCGAAAGGTCTTGGCCCAGACTTGGGTGAACCCAAGTGTCATAAAAGAAAAAGCAAAGGTGACCTTTTTGTTGTCATTGCAGTAGAAATCAGTGTTTACTAGGAGGTATGTTGAAACAATGTCCAACCATTCTTTGGCATTGACAGTATTGCCATCAAAGGGTGCTGGGGGTTGAGCTTGAGTTCTGTGGGTTTAGGAGAAGACATTGCTTCTATGACTTCCTGAGGTGCAGGTAAATCTAGGGGATTTCTAGAAAAGGAGAAGATCCTCCCAGATTATGGTATGGGTATTGGAAACAGAGGGATCAGCACCTGGGGAATGAATGTAGAGTGAAAGAGGTGGTGGGTGAGATCAAGGGTGAATTCCATATCCTCCTCAGTGGGTAGATATAGGTCATTGTCATTGGAGGGAGTCCAAGCATGTGGAGGCAACTTGGGTTCAGAGAAGTTGTTGGGGCAGGAGCACCAATGAGTGTAAATGGGGGCCTGGAAGGAATGATGGCTTACCAGGTGGTAGGTGATGAGAAAAGCTAGACCTTTTATTATAACTACCTTGGGTAGAGGATATGTGTAGACCCTAAAAAGGGTCTAGAGTACCAAGGATGAAGGAGAGTGGGGCAAGCTGCTCTACAAGGATGAGATACAAGAGTTTGAGGTAAACAAGATGTTCTGCTTGCTCAGTCTCAATGATCAAACATCAAAAAGAACTAGAATGCCCTACAATCTATTGTTGGAGGGTGGCAAGAAGTTCATCGAACAGTGCAGCCCCAAGAGTGCTATGAAGTCTCAGAGAGCCAAGAGATTCCTGATAAGGGACTAGAGACAAGAAGTGGAGCAAAGACCCAGTATGTTGGGGTACATGAAGGAGAGGTCTAGCTTGGAAAATACAAGTACAGGATGATGAGGTTTATATAGACATATGAAGAATTCAGGGTAGATAAGGGTAACGTTGCTGACAGAGCAAATGGGGCCACAAGAAATGTGATGGAGATGGACAGGGAGTCATGGTATCATAGTCAGCAATAAAAAGAAAAGAACATCTGAGTTGGGACTTGTACCCATGCATATGTAAGCAATAAAGAAAAAAGGGGCTGATTGTAACATTACCCCCATAGTATGTCTGAGATAGCATTGAAGGATTATGCAGTGGCACCTTTGCATGATAACTGTAGACCAAATGCTGACCCCTCTGACATTACCCTGGTCTCCAGTTTTGAGCTCCAAGCTTACTCCAGCCTAACCAGCTATTTGAATGACCACCCTCCTCAATACCCCTTGAGACTCAGACTTCACATCTGGCCTCTAGCCTGCATTCACTTCATGCAATGCTCACATACCCACCTCATGTTTCTCACTTCCAACATCATTGCTGATCCACTCTGCATGCTTCTGGATCACTGTCCACTCTGCCCTCAGATCTGTGGTCCACCTCTGCTTGTGTCCACTGCATGGCACCTTTTCCCATCCCTTTCTTATTCCTTGCCTTTTAGTTGCTGTGCATCAGAAGTCAAGTTACCTTCTTCTGTTCATTTGCAGGGTGATTTCCTTGGATTATGCTTTTCTCCACTCCTCCTTCTCTCTGCTCTCCACTCCAACCTCCTAACCTACCTTTTCTGACACCACCAATTTCTGCCCACTTCAGATCCTAACATAATCAGCTGGATGACCCTGGAACATGGCTGTTCAGACTTGATGGCATCTTATCCCTTGCCTGAAGTCACTTCATGTGCTTCATGTGCTTCCACTTTCCCCTTCACATTTCTGCTCTGTTTCCCTGAACTCATTGATCACCACCTGATAGTCCTGACCTGATCAACTGGAGACCTTTGAAAAACAGTCTGCTCAGAAAGCATCAATCCCACCCTCCACCTTCTGCTCCTTCCTAGAGCTGCTTGATGCACTCTGCAGCCCTCCAACTCACTCTGTCTCTCCCTGCGATTTCTCCTCCCAGAGTTGTCTCTGTGCTCCATGGTACTCTGCTTTCATTCAACCTCCAATGGGCTCCATGACTTCTTAGCTGGACATCAGCCCAATTACCCTCCTTCTCTTTGGCCTCCAAAAGTTGCTGTACTTCTGAGGTTGAGTATTTCCTCAGCTCATTTGCAGGGCTTTGGCTTTAGAAATCATTCTCCAATATCTCTGGTACCTCCATACTCCAGCAATTTCTGCTCATTTTCTCCTTCCTGTTGACACTGAGACATCGACCCTTAGAGGAGGTAAGAACTGCTCTTGCAGTTTCCCACCAATCTCCCTCACTCCTGCTCACTCCACCTGCCACCCTCTGTCTTCCCCATTCAACTCCAACTCACTTCATCCCTCTGATTCCCTCCAGTTTTTTCCAGGCCATCTCCAATGTTTCTCTCATCATCCTTTCATTCTGATCAAGTTGCACACATGTTTGACAATAACTATTTACAGGTTTGGTGCTGGATCAACAACTTGGACTCATCTTCATCCTTCACTTCCCTATCATTCACTCCCTCCATCCTCATTGGCACACCTTCTGTAGGAGCCTGAAGGTTCCCACAGTGATATTTCTACATCCTCTGAGCTCCTCTGCTACTCCTCTGAGACTCAACAGTCATAGGCCATCATCTTGAGTCAAAAATCCAACCTTCAGAGGACTGGACTTTTGTTCCTGCACTCCAAACAAGTCATCCATGAGTTAGAGTTGTGTTTCCTTATTGAAACATTCCTTTATTTAGTGTCTACATTCATTTCTTCATGTTTTCTTTTGATTTACAGTCTCAGGAATGCCCAGACTTAAAAGTTTGTATATAGAACTTAGTTTTACAAGCGAATTACCACCATCTACCATCAGTTCTAAGTCTCCAAGTTTGATTTCCTTCATTTTCCTTCAACTCCAGTCAAGTCCTGCAACTTCTGTCAACTCCTGTCAACTCCATAGTTGATTCCTTAGCCCTACTGAATGGGGAGGAGTCAGACTCTTATTTTCCAGCTCTCTTAGGACATTAATGAGTCATTCATATTTGCCCTCACCCTTTTTCTTTATCTCTTTGTAATTCCTTGGGTCAAAAACTACACTCACACCCTTTTTATTAGCTTAGAAGTTCTACTTTTGAGTTGCTAGGTGTTACGATTTATCCCAGACTACACTTTTCTTTCACTTATCACTTACATATAAGTCCCAACTTGGACATTTATTTCTTTTCATTGCTGACTATGATACCTTGACTCATTGTCCATTTCCATCACATTCCATGCAATTCCACTCCACTTGCTCTGTCAGCAATTTCTTCCATCATATTCCCTCAGGTTCCATGCCTACCCTGAATCCTGTTACATATATAAACCCACATCAATGCATATGTAAACCTTAGTCTAGTCTTACCTTTCTTCTACCTGTACTTCCACCATCGTCCCAGAATACATCAGTATTCCCACTCCACAATACAGGCCCAAGGATAGCCTTAATACCTTCTTGCTTCTCATCGCTGTGAACCACCCTTAAGTGGGAAGTCTTTATCGTTGACCTCACCTAGAGGTCTCCCTTGTCATCACCCTTCAAAGGAAAGTCCTTGTTGTCTGTCCTTGTTCATAGGTAGACTTTCCATCCACCATTAACTTGGTAGCATCTTCAACTGCCATTAGTTTGGTAGCATCCCTCATTGCTGAACCTCACTAGTAGGTAGGTTCCTTGTAGATGCCTTGCACTCATCAAGCACCATCACCTCCCATCCACAGTTAAGTTCGAAGCCCCAAAGGTTCTATGCCTGCCCTCATTAAGGTTAGCCGTAACAAAAGACTAGACTCTTTCTTCTTGTACTGGCTACTGCCATGTAAGCCACCATTCATCCCTATTGCCCTTCTTCCAACCCCCTTCACAGAGAATCCTTTCGACACCCAAATGCACCACTGCCTCCAGTGGAACACTCTCCTGATCCATCAGATCACGAACCTGAATCTGCTTCTGATCAAGAAGCAACCACCCCTGTTGCCCCTTTGAGACCAACTCCAGTCACCCCAATGGTACCCTTTAACCCACTCCTTGCTGTCCACCAATGTGTCGCTTTGCAAAGCACCACCCTTGCCTCTGCCCCCATGTCTTCATCGAAACCCATTGAACTTTGCCTTGCTAGGCCCAAGGCATATGACAGGGACCCCTCTGAAGCCATCCCATGGCTTACCTCTGCCCAGTACTATATGCTTGTCAACAAGCACATCTATGACACAAATCATAAAAAGATTGGCTTCCTCCTCTCATATACGAGTGAAGGCTCTGCCAAGCAATGGGCTAAGTTCAAGTGTTCCAAAGCCCTTGAGACTGATGACTTCAGCACCCTCAAGGAGTTTATCAAGGAGTTCAAAGCTTCCTTTGATCGAGGCAACACCAAGCAGGCCACTCTTTCCTGGCTTGCTATCCACCACATCAAGAAGGTCACTCAACTCGATGATTATATCACTAAGTTCCTTCTCCATGTTGGGAAGGCCAGTTTCACTTATCCCCCACTCACCACTGACCATGCTGCCCACTGTACACTGATCCAGTTCTTCCAGGTCAGGATTCCAGTTGCTCTCATGTGAAGGATTAACTCCATGGATACTGTACTCACCACCATCAAGAAATGAATCACTCAATCATCCCACTTTAAGAAGCAATGGAATGAGGAAGACACTGTTGTGAAGCAACACTGCAGAACCTCGTCCACCACCCAGACCTACCAGTACTCGAGACCCTTGAAGCCACCCAGAGACTCTGACACTATGGACATTGATGTCATCCACCTCCCGAAGCTAACTCCTGAAGAATGGGAATGATGTTGAAAGGAGAACCTTTGCTTCTGATGCTGCAAGAAGAGACACAGCTCCTGCTCTTGCCCCATTTATCCTTCCACCCCTACACCGCAAGTCAAGAAAGTGACTAAGGCTGATATTCCTGAGAATCTTCTCAGACTCCAGAAGATAGAAGATGATGACAATGAAGAGCCAAAGAAGACCACCGTAGGGAGGGTCAGGATGATGGATTTTTGAAATGGGAAGTTACCATGACACATGACTTCCCTTCTTCATTTAGTGCCAATGTACTTGTAAACACTAAAGACAAGCAATCGATGAGGATCCCCATTCAACTCATTGATCCCTCACACTCAATGAAAGCCATTAACACCTTCGCCATCATAGACAGCAGTGCAGACATCAACTGCATCGACTGGGGCTTTGTTCGTAAACATCACCTACCCACCACTCATTTAACCACGCCAATTTCCCTTTGTAACGCAGATGCTTCCATCAATCAAGGAGGGTCCATATGCTTCACTTGCACCCTATTCTCCAACATTGGAGGAATAGCCCAACGATCCGAGTTCTATGTCATGAACTGCGGAAATTCCAATGTCCTTCTTGGTATGCCATGGCTAACCAAGATGAACCCAGTCATCAACTGGGCAACCCATACCCTTGATGTCCCTGAATCTAAGGATGAATCGAAGGCTCTATATGAGGCCTTCTCCTCTGACATCAAGCGCCACTACAATCACATCAATTGCAGTGCCCCTCGACCCCCTCGTCACCATATGATCTACGAGGTCTATGATGGACGCCTCTGAGACTACTGGGACAGAGCTATGGAAACCGATTTCACCATCGCTCATGTCCAGGACTATCATTATCAACATGGAATGTCCACCAACCGTCTTTGCAAAGCTGGAGGATACTACGTCCCCAACTTTGACATCATTGCCTGAGTCAGCACTGCCACTGAGCTCACCATTGCTGCCTCACCTGAAAAGGCTCCCATCATCCTTCTGAAGGAATACAAGGACTTCAAAGAAGTCTTCTCCAAGGAAGCCACTGACCATGTACCACCCTCGAGACCCTACAATCACAAAATCAACTTCGATGATACCTTCATCCCTAAGATAGGGAAAATCTACCCTCTGTCCCCCGACAAATGCAAAGCTATGGAAGATTTCCTTGAGGAGAATCTCAAAGCTGGAAAGATCTGTCCCTCGAACTCCCTCCAAGCCTCTCCCTTCTTCTTTGTCAAAAAGAAGGATGGGAAACTTCACCCCTGCCAAGACTACTGCTATGTCAATGAGCACACCGTCCATGATGCTTATCCCCTCCCCCTCATCTCTGACCTCATAGACAAGCTCAAAGACACAAAGGTCTTTACTAAGTTCGACATCCGCTGGGGCTATAACAACATCCGCATCAAGGACGGCCACCAATGGAAAGCCGCCTTTATCACCCACAAAGGCCTCTTTGAACCCACTGTCATGTTCTTCGGTTTGTCCAACTCCCCTGCAATGTTCCAACACTTTATGAATGATGCTTTCTGCGATATGATCGCTGAGGGTTGGCTTGTCATCTACATGGATGACCTTCTGATTGCTTCTTCCGATGAAGTCACCCACACTGAACGTACCTGCCATGTCCTGGAATGCATGAAGGAGTTGGATCTTCACTTGAAACTGGAAAAATGCACCTTCACCACCACTGAGGTCGAATACCTTGGTCTCATTGTCAAACCTGGTCAGATCGCCATGGACCCCATCAAGCTTGATGGGATCGCATCCTAGCCCACCCCTGTCACACCTAAGGAGGTATGATCCTTCTTAGGTTTTGCCAATTTCTACTGTCAGTTCATCCCTGACTACTCCTCTGTTGCTCGTCCTCTTCTTGATCTCACCAAGAAGAACCTCGCCTGGAACTGGACCCCAGAGTGTGACATGGCCTTCTGCCATCTGAAGGACTTGTTCTTGTCTAAGCCTGTCCTTCAGCTTCCTGATTCCACTCATCCTTTCACTATCACCACCGATGCTTCTAAGTACACTACTGGTGCAGTCCTCCTCCAGACCGATGACAATGGTGATTGGCATCCCTGTTCTTACAGATCCTCCTCATTCTCTCCTGCTGAAAGGAACTATGATATCTACGATTGTGAGCTCCTTGCCATCCTCCGTGCCCTTAAGAATTGGTGTCAATACCTCCATGGCACGTCCTTTCCTGTCCAGGTCTTCACAGACCACAAGAACATCATGTACTTCCATACTGCCCAGAACTTGAACCACCGTCAAGCCCGATGGCTCCTTGACCTTGGAGATTATGATCTCAAACTTCGCCACATCCCCAAAAAACTTCTTGCTGCTTCTGATGCCTTGTCATGTCATCCCAATCTCTACCCTACCTCCGACCCCGACAATGAGTCCACTATGCTCCTTCCACTGTTGATGTTCATTCAACTCATCAACAGCTCTCTTGCTTCTCTCATTGAGGATGCCTCTGAGTCAGATCCCCTTGTTCTCAAAACCCTCCAATCCATTGCCAATGATGTCCCTGTTATGGCCAACCTGGGAGAGGGCAGGCGTAGAACTGTTGGGACTGCAGTCTTAACCATGGACAAGGTGGTGACAGAGCTTGACAATTGCAAGACATCTACAAGGAGCCTACCTACTAGCAAGGTTCAGCGACAGAGGTTGCTACCGAGCTATCAGCAGCCAAAGTACTTCCAAGTTAATGGTGGACAAGGGGTCTGCCTATGATTGAGGACAAACGACAAGGACTTCTGAGTTAACGGTGGTAACTTCCCAATTAAAGGTCATTCAAGGTGACAAGGAGCAAGAGGGTATCAAGGCTACCCTTGGGCCTGTATCATGGAGTGGGAACACTGATGTATTCCAGCAGTGACAAAGAGGACAAGGTAGGAAACGGTAAGACTAGACTGAGGAGCATAGGTGTGACGAAGAAGTAATCAACTAAGTAAATAGGGTTACGAAAGTGATGATGAAGGGGAAGAACTAGAGTACAAGGTGAATGACAAAGAATTGGTTAGTCCTGGCAAGAGATCAAGGTGAGACAAGGGGAACTAAGTAAGACAAGACATCAAGGTAAGATAAAAGGAATTGAATAAGTGAAAAATGTAAAAGGATAGGATGGAAGGAATGGCTGATGAAGCAAGTGGTAGAAGTTACATGAAGTGTGACTGGAGCAGGTGATGGGTCAAGGTATTGTAGTCAGTGATGAAAAGAAATAAACGTTCAAGTTGGGACTTATACCCATGCATATGTAAGCGTTAAGTCAAGGAAAAACGTAGTCTAGGGTAAATCGTAACAGTCCCCTCAAACCTCTGTGCCCGTCTATCTGACTGGCAACACCATGATGGTGTGCTCCTCTACAAGGACCACATCTATGTTCCCATCAAAGACCTTCAGCAGAAAGTGCTTCTCCGCTGCCATGATCACGAATCTGCTGGTCACCCCAGATATCTCAAGACCCGTCAATTGGTATCTTCTGAGTTCTGGTGGCCCGGTCTGGCCCACTACATTCGCAAGTACATTGAAGGTTGTGCCACTTGTTAGGCCAATAAGGCCAACACACATCCCACGGTACCCCTGCTCACCCCCATTTGCTCCTCATGCACCCATCCCTTCCTGCAGATCTCTTGTGATCTGATCACCAATCTCCCCATGTCACCCACAGGCTTTGATTCCCTATTGGTCATGGTCGACCATGGGCTTACTAAGGGGGTAATTCTATGCCCCACTGTGAAAACCGCCACTGCCAAGGGCATCACAACCCTCTTCCTCCACAAAGTTTACTGCCGTTTTAGTCTTTACGAAAAGATCATCTCTGACAGAGGCCCACAGTTTGCCTCTACCTTTGCCAAAGAGCTTGGAAAGCTCTTGAACTATGACCTCACCTTGTCCACCATGTACCATCCCCAAACTGATGGAGAAATCAAACATGTAAACCAAGAGATTGAAACCTACCTTCGGATCTTCTGCTGTAATAACCCATCCTCATGGCACAAATTTTTACTCACACTGAGTTTGTGCACAATCACCATCCACCCTCCATAATGGGAAAGTTCCCATTTTACCTCATGATGGGCTACGAACCCCATGCCCTACCTTCTATTGTCCCCAACACCAAGGTCCCCACGGTTGAAGATCACCTTAAGTCCCTCACTGCCTTCCAAGATGAAGCCCTCACCACTCACGAACTCACCCACCAGACTATGGCACAATGCACCATGTCCAAGTTCCAACCCTTTGTCAAAGGAGACAAGGTCTGGTTGGAATCCCGCAATCTGAAGCGGAATATCGTCAACCCTAAGTTCACCCTGAAATGGAAAGGACCCTTTTCCATCATCAGAGTCCTGTCTCCTATCACATACCGACTAAAAATCCTGTCCACATGGAAGATCCATCCAGTCTTCCATGCTTCCCTCTTATCATCGTATTGTGAAAATGATGTACACAGCCCTAACTTCACATGACCACCCCCAGACCTTGTAGAAGGCAAGGAAGAGTACAAGATCAAAAAGATCTTATGTCACCATGGAACTCTGTCTAGCCACTCCTTTCTGATCCGATGGAAGGGCTACACTGCTGAAGAAGATTCATGGGAACCCAAGCAGAACCTGAAACATTCTAAGGCCACCTTGACAGATTATAAGAACCATCACCCTTTCGCTTTCCCCTCAGAACCCTTGCCTTCACCCAATCGCAATCATGACAACATCCCCACTCTGCAATGTTGCCTTTGCCACTGCTGATGTCGAAGATTCCTCCATCTCCATCATCGACTCCCTGTCTACTGTATCTATTTTAGAAGAAACCCTCTCTGAGGTCTCTACCCTCATTGAAACCATCACTGATGAGAATTGACCTCTGTCCCCCACTCTCGCTGACGCCAGTTGGAATAGCCTTCCTCCTGATTCTCCATTCCATGCTTCTCTCATGGAGATTCCCAGACCTCCCATATCATGTCTCGTCCAAGCCATGGACCTTCCTATCCATGCCCACCATCTCCGTCCTCAGGCCATCCCTTTTCCTTACATTGCTGCTTACCGTGATCACGTCTATGATAGACATATGGCCATCCCCATCAGCACCCACCTTGATATGGGCTCTGCCCTCTATTGTCTCATATGCCTCTTGTGGCATATCAGCTGCCTTAACTTCCTGAACCATCTCACCGCCATCGCTATCCTTGATGAAGCCAACACCAAGTTGGATATCCTTGCCCACCAGTTGGAACTTGGCAAGTTCTTGAAAGACCTTGATCATTACCTAGCTGAGACCAATGCCAAACACTCTGAGCCATTACCTGTGCCCATCCCTCCCTTCGCTCCCACCCCCGCTATGGTCATCGCCACACCACCTGCTTCATCCACCCCATCCACGTCCTCATCTCCAC
>JBBPTO010000660.1:0-24870 GCA_038094155.1 Pulveroboletus cf. aberrans
CCCTGCAATTCCATTTGCTCCATCAGTGACTTCACCCTTACCTACCCTGAACTTGCCCTATACCTATATACATGTATACTATACTCATTATTAAGGTCAGGGAATGGGCTGGAATTTGGTGGGTTAATTCAAAAGGTTAGGACTGGAGTCCACTGTGAGTAACCAAGGAGGAAAAACAGCAGACTCTAGAGTGCAAGTGTACATCAATCAAATAATAGAAAACAAGTAAGCCACAATGCAAAGACAACACTACAAATGTTGCTCCTGCTTGCATAGCTGTTACAATCAGCCTCTTCTCCCTCTAACCACTTATCTCTTATGTATGCATGGATATAAGTTCCAACTTGAATGTTCTTTTCCTTTCATCACTGACTATGATATCATGACTCCTCATCTAACTTCCATCACATTCCATGCAATTTCAATTGCTTAGTCAGTGATTTCTTTCTTACCCACCCTGACCTCATCCTATGTCTGTTACGACTTACCTCAGACTACGCTTTTCCTGACACTTATTGCTTACATACACATGGGTATAAGTCCCAATCCGGACGTTCATTTCTTTTCATCGCTGACTACGATACCATGACTCACCGTCCGTCCCCTTCGCACTTCACATGCCCTATCTCACTTGCTCAGTCAGCGATTCCTTCCATCGTATTCCTCTACATTCTATGCTTGCCCTGAAGTACTACACGTATATAAACCCACGTCATCACACCTATGTTCCTCATCCTAGTCTTACCAGTTCTTACCTTGTTGTCCTTGTACCATCTCGGGAATACATTGTCCCCTCTCCGTGATACAGGCCTAAGGGTAGCCTTAATACCTTCTCCCTCACCACTTTGATATGACTGCTTACGTGGGAGTTACCACCGTTAACTCGGAAGTCCTTGTCGTCTGTCCTCGATCGTAGGCAGACTCCTCGTCCACCGTTAACTCGGAAGTACCTTGGCTGCCATTAGCTCGGTAGCAACCCTTGTCGCCGAACCTCGCTAACCGCAGTTCTGCTGGTTCTACGTCTGCCCATCCCCAGGTCAGCCGTAACAATGTCTATATAAACCTCACTCCTCTGTACATGTATTTCCAAGCTAGACCTTCCCTTCATGTACCTCAATACACCAGATCTTAGCCTCACCCCTAGCCCTCAGTCCTCCACCAGGAACTCCTAGTTTTTAGTCTCTAATCAAGAATCCCTTGACTCTCTGAGACTTCATAGCATTCTTGAGGCTACACTGTTTGGTAAACCCCTTGTTCCTCAGCAACATTAGATTACTGAGTTCTTAGTTCTCTTCAACATTTGATCATTGTGACAGAGCAAGGAGAATGTCTTGTTCACCTCAAACCCTAGCCTTCATTCTTGTAGAGTGGCTTGCCCCACTCTTCTTTGTCCATTGTATTCTAGACCCTCTATAGGGGCTATGCTTGTCCTCTATTCAAGGCAAGCATAACAATAGCGATATCACAACATGATAGGAAGTTGAGGAAAGTTGGTATATGGGTAAATTGACCATGGGAAATCACATGAAAGACATTTGGAAATGATCTGAGAAGTAGAACAGCAGAAAATTGAGTAAAACTGAAATGAGAGCAAAATCACCAAGTGTAACACTCATCTCACTGTGTGTTTCTCAAGCTAGACCTTCTTTTCATGTACCTCCAATACACTAGGTCTTTGCCTTCACTACTTGTCCCTAGTTTTTCATTGGGAAACCTTAACTCTCTGAGACTTTGTAGCACTCTTGAGACTATGCTGATCAATAAACCCCTTGTCCCTTGGTGATGCTAGATCACTGAGTCTTTGGCTCTCTTTAACATTCAATTATTGAGACAGAGCAAGGAGAACACCTTGTTCACCTCAAACCCCTGAACCTTCATTCTCATGGAACAACTTGCCTTGTTTCCCTCAAACTCTAGATCCACCTTAGGGGCTATGCTCATCCTCTACTCAAGGCAAGCATAACACATACATGCACATGCCTTTTGACATTCATTACACCTCTTTGACATCACTGTTTCCTTTGATACACTGTCTCACTATTTTCTTGTTTCACCTTGACAGATAGCTACACAACCCAACTTATTCCAGTCAGAGTAAGTTGGAGATCACTGGAGGAGGTGTAATTATGCCTCTTGTTACAATCAGCCCCCTTTTCCTCTTATCACTTACATATGCATGGGTATAAGTCCCAACCTGGACATTCATTTCTTTTCATCACTGACTATGATACCTTGACTCATCATCTGTTTCCATCACATTCCATGCAATTCCAATTGCCCAGTTAGCGACTCCATTCTTGCTTGCCCTGAACCTTCCCTGTACCTATATAAACCTCATCGTCCTGTACTCATATCTCTAAGGTAGACCTCCCCTTCATGTACCTCAATACACAGGGTCTTTGCTCACTCCTTATCTTAGTCCCTCCTTGGAAACTCCTTTGCTCTTTGAGACTTTGTAGTGCCCTTGAGGCTACACTGTTCTAAGGGAACCTCTTGTTCACCTTGAGACAATAAATCTTTGAGGAAGCCCCCTCTTTAATGTTAGATTGTTGAGATAGAACAAGTGGAAAGTCTTGTTCTTCCAGAACTCTTATACTTTGTCCTTGTAGAGCAGCTTGCCCCACTCTCCTTCATCCTTAGTATTCCAGACCCTCACTATGGGCTATGCCTATCTCTGCCTGAGGTAGTCACAACACCTCTGCCCATAGGCATTTAACTTCCCTTTCATTCTACAAACTCACTCAGTCATTTTTGCCACTTCTGGGCAGCAGCTAAGGTAAGCCCTTTTGTTATTACATTCTATAATGTAGCTAATCTATGTAGTGGGCAATCTACCCCTTTACTTAGTTTTGATATCCTGCTGAACAACATGTTGGTGAGGACTGGGCAGCTTCAGATGAAAGTGTCAAAGGCATTGCTGAACAAGTTCATCAGGAGATGGCACAAGCAGACAGTAATGTAATTGAAATTGATGATGAAGACAATGATCCTGAACTGACTGTTTCATTCACATGCACTGAGCTGATGAAACTGTATCAACAGCTTGAAGAAGGGTGCATGCAGTATGGTAATCCTACAGTTTCACTTGAACTCTCCCATCAGCTCTGAAGGTTTCGTGCAATTTTATGTCAAAAAGAACTTGTCCATTCCACACAGACCAATGTGCATTACATGCTTATTTTTCATGACTGCCCGACCACTTGTAAGACATAGTGCTAGACCGTGCCACAAATGTCACACATTTCCTGTTGCATAATCCTCATAATGCATGACTTTTTCCCCCGAGTCATATACATTATGAGCAAGTCTACTAAGTAACTGTACTAGTTTAATTAGGTCGACGGAAATTTTCTTCACCACTGGTAGGCCCAAGACTTGGCGCATTATATGCCAGCGATCACCGCAGGAGCAACTCAACATCTGACGGCATCAGAGCCGTTGGTAACAGCGTTAGCGCGAGGATCACACTTTAGCTCCCTCGTTGATCGCGAGAAGCAAGTCGGACGTGCGAGGTTTGAGAATATGCTGGAGAGCGTCGAAAGGAACGACGCATCATCGCGGGAGCAACCTTGGAAGTCTTTTCTACGACAAACTACCAGTGCCAGTAGACTCGGACTTGCGTGAGAATGGGATAGTCCATGGAACGCGCGATCCTTTGAGTCGTATAGGGACGGGTGTACCGTTCGTGCTACCACCACTTGCCCCTTCCAGTCGAGATATGGCGGTCGTGGCAACCGAATACATATTGGGAACCGAGGAGGAAGTGAAACTCAGGGCTGCCCCTCATAACCCTGAGCTAACTCTGAATTGCCGGATTCGCGGGTGCTCAAACTTTGGACGGGCCAAACTTGAATGCTTCCCATGCCATTTCCTGGAGAGGGTTAACCTTTTATGCACTAGGACACAACGTGACGTGACTCCATGACGGGCACCGTATCAGTGGTCCGGAAATGACAAGCGGACAGTGATCCAATCGTACTACTTACTCGTTGTGGAACCTTTTTCATCGAATCGCAACCCTGAATCTTGGCGGAGAGTCCTGAAATACACGAGGCACCACCAGCACACAATACAAAACCACCCTCCCACTTCCGATTTACTGAGATCGGGCTATCAGTTCGACAGGGCATGCCCAGCATGACGCATCTGGGTCACCATAGAAAGTTCCGCTCCGCACAATTTGAGCTGTACCGTACGTGGTCGCCGAGGCTGAGATTAAAATGCCACTGACGTGACCGAACGATGACGAAGTGAGTCCTGCACATATGCACACTGGGATCCATCCGACAATCCATTTCCTCCCTTAAAAACGTCAATTCTAACTCACCTTGTATACCACACGTCCTGTACAGGAAATAGGGAGACAGTGAGAAATCGAGCGAGGTACGTTCAGTGGCCCATCGAAAAACTGGTCATTTCGGACCGAGTGCCTGTCTCGGGACTCGTGCCAGTGACCCACAGGGTTGGCACTGGCAGCGGCTTTTACGGACCATGATGGCTCAATGCTCAAAGTTCGACCGATGAGTCGGACGGCGTCACGATGACCCCATTTCCATCGTTCATGTTCCAGAAGGGCCTCGGGTGGTAGTACTTAACCTTTTATACACTAGACTCAGCGTGAGGTGAGTGCCTGCCCCTGTGCTTTCCTCTATTCGGATCCTACCGCTCGTCATGGAACTGTTACAAGTTCATCAGCTTCGAATTCGTTGTCCATAGCCGACTCGAAGCGAAAAAATTCGTTTCACGACGGCACCCACAAGAGGATGTCAGAACCGGGATCCAGACCGACGAGCGAATCGTCTGAGTGCCCGAGTCATGGACCGTCACTGGAAATCGAACCACTAATCGGGCCGTCCGATTCGCTGCGAAACGTTCGACATCAATGCCAATCATGGATCGATTTACGCACAAAGCCTGAACGAGCCAACGTTTGTTGAGAGTCGGGATTCCATCATGGTGTGGGCATGCTGCGCGATAGTCCCGGATCAGAAGCACAAAAGAAGGCCAAGCGCAGCTGCGCGCAGGAACCACTTATTGTGACGGACCTTGACATGCTGGCTGAACTTCCAGATGGGTTAAACTATGTGGATTAAGCAAACTGACGAGAACGACACGATTGGTCACCAATGGCTCGGAGTACTACTTGCTTGGATGATGAATCGATGAATGACTCGGCGGAAGCAATTATTAGCATGTTGCCAATTGAGAGTGCCGTCGATTACATAACCCGCCGCTGTTTTTGTCATGATCCCAAACTTGGCCGTCATTTGTCCAAGGTCTCCCGGACTCTGGACTCCGAGACACCCGCTCAGGATCTCGATAGGTCGGTCACTCCGTGCTGAGAACAGTCTGCGTTTCCTCTCCGCACGGGTTTCGAATGAAGAGGCATCGTTCGGAAACTACAGCATAATCCTACCCGAAGAGCCTTTTGTCTGGGGTGTATCGCATATCACACCTCGTGCGGTCCCAGCCAATATTAAGCTCCCCCCATATGTGGGGACGCTCGCGGGAGACGTGTCTAATAGCACCCATCATTCTTCTGCAAGTGACCATTCCCAGTCACCTCACGGAGGTGGTAGCGAAATCCGACTTGGTACCGAACAAGAGTCCAAGCTCCGGGCCGCTGCTTCGCTAGCTCGAGAGGTACGCGACTTTTCAGGGACTCTCGTACGGGTGGGTGCTGTTTCGGAAGTACAGTCGATGGACAGCATGACGAACCCAGCCTCGCAATGTAGCCCGGCGCAACCACCAATTTGATTGACGCAACGGTTCACGACTTCATCATTGCTCGCGGTGCTTACCCGTCCCCTTTGCTATACTCGGGATTCCCTAGGTCATGTTGTACCAGCATCAACAACGTCGTTACCCACGGAATACCGGATGAGTGTGTCGCCTTTGTGATGCATTTGAATGAAGCTGACGAGGCCCAGTCGACCTCTCGAGGACGGCGATATCATTAACATTGACATCACTGTGTACCTCGACGGGTATCATGGAGATACTTCTCAAACCTTTCTGGTTGGTGCTGTCGTACGCATGCATCCCATCGTTTCTTCGCAGCGGTTATGGATAAGATGTCTATAGGATCAGCAGGGGCGTGACTTGGTTTCGATAACCAACGCAACACTGAACGCTGGGATTGGTGCTTGCGGCCCTGGGCGCCCATTCAATTCCGTCGGAAAGGCCATCCACGAGTTGATCCATAAGACACCGTACTCCGTGTGCAATGCATTCTCGGGGCACGGCATTGGCAAAGCCTTCCATCAACCTCCTTGGATATACCACACATGTGCGTCTCTTGTTCTCCAAGGGTTTCCGATTCCCCTCGTCTGATTCCCTGGACAGTGAATGAAGAGCCAGGGATCATGCGTCCCGGACACTGCTTTACGATCGAGGTATGGATCATCGTTTGACCTCATCGCTTCATTTAAAGTGGTGGCGCAAACCCAGCCTTGCATCGTCCAAGGAACCAACCCGAAAGTATGGATATTCCCGGACGGATGGACGGCATCGACCGAGGCAAGCGATCGTCATAGCTTAAGCGCGACGCTCCAGATTGCTGACGATGACGTCGCAGAACTGTGCCCGTGGCGCACAAGCGGAGCACATGGTCTTAATCACCGAGACCGGCGCAGAGGTATTGACTTTGTGACGTCCAACTTCAGTCGCTAGTCACAATGATTTGATTGTCAGTTTGAGAACGAGAATGGTTGTAAATGTTTTCCTGCTTGTTTCGAGGAATGTGTAGACGACCCGAGGCTGTAAGAGCCTGGTACGAAATAGCCCAGCGTCATTTCATGTGGAAACCTTGCTGTTATATAGTCAACACCCTCATAACACATATACCTAGTATAACCCATAGAACCTGATAGCCCATAGTATGTTAGCCTGTTGGTGAGGATTCTCGACGCGTTGGCTCTTCCCAGTTATTCATTCTCCCTAATAATAACAACACATACTTCAGCCTGCAAGGGAGTCGACTGCTAGTGTAACATGCAAACAGCCGGGGGGGGGGTTGAACTAGTCAATACAACGTGTCTACCCGACCCGGAGTGGGAAACGTCTCTAACCAGTAGTGGAAACGCCGAGGGCAAAACTGACAAAGAGATAAGCCAAATCTCGTGAAATCCGGCATAGTGATAGCAACATAGATGACATATATTCATCAGAAATCCAACCTGTCGTGTATCAAGCATTGACGAACATTATCCCTGGTTCTATGGGTAACCTATGCTACATGATAAACGAAAAAGTGATACGGCCTGTAGTTTAAGAGTGTGGCCGATCAAAAGTGTATGCTAGGGAGAACTCGAACTGGACCTATGGACAATGAACGGCATAGATCGTCACCAATAGCCAAGAGTGGTGTTCCTGAAGCCTATTTCGACCCATCTTTCCACGTCCTTCGCTTGCTGGCCTCGCGGTGCATTAAGGCCCTGGAAACCAACCTTGTGGTATACTTTGCGTGCAGGTGCCAACTCGTCCGAGTTGCCCACGTACAGAACGATTCGCTGCTTCTTCTGGAAGACCCTACATGTGAATCAGTCTCCGTTTCAGATGTACATCAAACGAGTACACTCACTCTTGGCAAACACGGTGCAAAAGTCGTGCTGCGCAGCCACGGCCCCTCCAACGTTCCGCCGTGAAAACCTTGGTAACTGCCGTCACGTTGTCGGATTCCCTGGTGGTGGCAACCAAGCATGCGATCTCTGGGTTTCGACCCCCCTGCTGGACCAAATGGATCCAGGCTTGTTGGTTCTCGATTATCATCCTGGCTTCCAATTCCGCACCCGCATCGTCAAGGACGAAAGGTGGCTGTTGCAGAAGAGGCCGTTAGGATCTGTTTGCCGTAAAGGATACAGTACTCACTGAAGTTTCAGAAAAAGCTTTACACAGAGTCTTGATTCCTTGGAGATGGGACATGTCCGCACGACGGAGAGCAATAGCGAAATCAGGGGGTGCAGTACCGGGAAGGTGCTTGAGCGTCTCGCGAGTGCAGAAGGTAAAGGTGGCATCGTAGTAAGGATCGTTATAAGCCTGGATCCCATACTGGCGTGTATGCGCTTCAAAGATCTCGGCAAACTTCTCCGTCACCCTCGCGATCGAAAAGACAGAGAAAACGCGTTGAGGAGAAACGTGCCGCAGCAAGCAAAGGACAAGGGGTTGTAGGGCATCAGCTAGATTCCTACCATTCCTCTCCTCCTGCGCGAGTTGCGTAGTGGATTTGCAGGATACGATAAAGACGGGATAGTTCCCTAGCGGTCCTTTGGTACAAGCCAACACAAACTGGACATTGTTTGCGTTGTCGTACACAACGACCCACAGCTGCTCGCCAGCGTTCCCGCGAGGGAATCTCGACGCCTTCGTCGCGAACGGGAGAATGACATTTGCAGGAGCTTCGTGCTGCAATAATGCGCGCCAAGCCTCCTTAGGAAGGTCGGATGCGTGATGGTATGCGCGTGCTTGGTGAGCGAGGGCGATGCTAGCCATGGCACGAAGATCGAAAGACCTGGCGCTCTGGGAGTGAAAAAGGGCCCTTTATATACGCGACGGGGCCCAGACCGGTGCATCCTTAGGGGGGGTGAAGCTCAGCACGGAAAACATTCTTACCGACTCGACGCAATCAGTTTAATTGATCATTTGGTCCGTCCTGCAAGAGATCATCATGATATGCCGGCAGTGCATATGGCCCGGGCATTACAATTTGCAACGCGGCGAACCCACAAAGGGTTGTGAGCCACGTTAGAAGGCACGGGAAGGACCCGAAGGTCGTCCTGTGGTATAAGCCACAGCAAACGAGGAAGTAAGTCTTTGCTGAAGACCGGCAACAATCCGGATAGTCCAGACGCTACAGCACATTTCACCATCATCGCAATCATAGTCTCTTGAAAACACGACCAGAATCCAGTGAGGAAAGCGCGATGAAACTATGACTGACGCACCCAGTGATCGTTACTATCAGTTCCATGATGGGTTTAGAACGTGTCACAATAAGGTTGAGACGAGTAAAATCTTTGGATCTGTGCTAAACACAGATACTCGGATGTCGTAAGGTGACATTGGTTCCCGTCCTCACTTCACAGTGGAACATGAGCTCCTGACCTACTAGAGCTTCCAACGCGGCCACAGGCGGGGACTTCCGGACTCGGTTATACGGGAACCCATAAACACGTCATTTCAGGCGAGATCTCGTCCAAAATGCCGGGAACGAAGAAAAATGGTTGAACTTCAAGAGGAGAACATTTTTACGACACCGCCACTGTGACCACATTGCACTAAAATAAGGGCGCCGTGGCTAATCGAACCTATCAGCGGGATCCGCTGCAGTCACATCAACCAGACTCTGTCCGCACGCGGTTAGACCAACACGGGCAAAATTTTATTTCAGATCGAAACTACAAGTTCTAATCGTCGGCGGAGCCATCTGTGCGACACTCTTTCCTCTAATATCTTGAACTCCCAGGCCATGTGGCAGAAAAGTTCACGAGCCAATCGATAAAATGGACGCCGTCCATCCATCAAACCCTGGTTACTGTGCGAGTTGAACGCTAAATGGATTCGCTTCCTCTGTCCCTCTACCTTCCATGCAACCTTTGACCGATTTCGCAAGCAGGGTTCATAACGGCTCCAGGAACAACTGGTCGCCGTTCTTCATCATGCCCACGCTCGGGATCTGATGGATGGCGCTGTCATAGTCCCTGCACAAGTCTGATCGCAGCGGAACGATACGCTTCTCCATGCTGTTCAGCCAACGGTGTGTGTGCAATCTCAGGACTGAGACCGGCAACCCCAGCATTTCAGCAGTTGCGGTATTCAGCGAATATGATATGCAAGTCTAACAGGTCCCAACTGATGTATGCCCTCCGCAAGTTCACGACCCGCCAGACAATCAGACATAGGTCTTCACACAGGATGGCTCATGGATCCACGGAACTCTTCGTAGCGTTCCGGTGCCCTTGTCTCGATGGAAACGATTCAAGCATAGTGTACAGTCTTGATCGGGACCCAACATTTGCAGGATGGCGTTGAAAAGAAAAATGCAGATGAACTGGCGGTGGCTTCAGGGGAAGCATGCGCTGCGCCGAAATCGTGGAACGAACCTTTTATGATATCCGAGTCCTGCTGCCAACTTCCTCCGAACGATGCTTGGATTTGACTATAGAGTCCACTCTCCATTCCATTCGCTCCCTTGGGTCTCTTCCCGTCGGATTCTATTCTCGGGTCGTTGAGTGTCCGAGACAGGATCGCTCCTTTCACTGTTTTTGCCATCCAGTGTCGCTCTCCTGTGCGTTACATTTGTCGCAATTCATTTGTCGCAATTGGTTATCGACCGAGAACACCGTTTTGAACAAGGCCGGAATTCCTGCAGATCCCTGCATGGAAACTGGATGCCCGTCGTATTTCCATGTCTCTTGTCGGCTCGGGAAGAGAACGAGTCTACATGCATGGTTGGACTGTCAATAAAATCTGCTGCGGGGCTATTCGTGGGAAGCCAGTAAAAACCTGCAACAAATGGAGTCAAAATGATCAGTCAGTTAGGTCTCACACCGGACAGAAGTCTTGCACGCCAACAACTGAACAACCTACGTTTTGCGTGCGACAGAACTATTCCATTTGAAGTCAGAAGAGGTCCCGAAGAAAGCATCAGAGAAGTTGATGGGATCGGCACCGATCACCTCCTTTTCTTACATAGTCTACCGATCGCTGCCTCCATGGGGAACTGGGCCAGAGAACGGCGTCATGTTATCGAGTTGATAATCGATTTGGGGGACGATATCAAGTGTATGAAGCGGTGAGTCTACTCAGTAGTAGACCAGGCTGTTCCCGACTTATCGATACAATGAACGGAAGTGGTAGAGCGGAGGGGACATCACTCATAATTGACGGCAATGGGAGTCGATAAACATTCAGAACAGTATACAACATGAGAGCAAAGAGGAAACTACGATACTTTTCTACGTGAAACGACCATCACGCCGGCACGACGACCCGCTCCGTCAGAAACCGTGACAAGACCTGCGTCAGGTCCTTCCCTCCCTCCGCCTTGCCACCCGACACTTCCTCGCTCTTCGCCAACACGTGCCTGGCGCGCGTCAACAACGCCTGTAGATCGGCTGTCATCTCCCCGGTCATGCCCCTCCGCAGCCTCTCCGCCAGTGCCCTCGGCGCCCGACCCTTGCTCGCGTCCAACGATGCATTGTGCCCGTGACTGTGTTCTTCCGCCTCGGCGTCTGTTGCTGCAGCGTCGAAATCGGGCTTGGAAAGCCACATCGCCAGCTGCGTTACGGCATAAACAAGGAGTGCCTCAAGGGTGCGTCGTGCAGTGACCGTAGCTTGGCTCACGTCGAGCGGCACGTCTTTGATAGAGGTAGAGGGTATAAGTGCCTGACCGGCTGGTCGACTGACAAGACTGCGCAGCACGTCGAGGGTGCAGTTCGCTAGCTCTAGCAGCGTGCCCAGCGAAGTCAGCTCTCCAAGGACGACCTTGGAATGCTGCGAGACATGACCATCCTCAGCAAACGGTCTGGAACCGGTCAAAAGGCGAGCAACTCACAGGAACGATTAGCGCCTCGTGCAGGGGCCATTCATCCTGCTCCTTCAGGAGGACGTCATACGCTCGACTGACGTTGATAAGCGTCGACACGATCGAACTGCACAGTCTGAACATCATGTGCACCAATCGCGCCGTCAGAGGGTGCTTCCTCAGGTTCATCATGTCGAGTTGGGACAAGGACGAATCCATCGGCTCCTTCTCCATCGCTGCCCGCTCTTCAGGGGTCACAGGTTCCAATAGCCTGGCAAGATGGTTCGGATGCGTGAGGGCATAGTTCAGCTGCTGAAGGAACACGAGTGCGCGTGTAGAGAACACGCGAAGCACCTTCGTGACCACCGAATTGGGCTTCGTTGTCGTGGGAGGCACGCTTTCCGAGATGGCGTGAAACAAGTTCACCGTCTGCTCCATCTCCTCCAGCAAGGGTAGCGTGATAGGATCGCCGATGCTCCAGGACAATGTGCGCGCGATTTGCTTCCCATAGAGTTGGATCATGCCGCACGCGTCTGCGCTGAAGAAGTGATGCTGGTTTCCCAACACGTACACCACGCCGGCTACGATGGAAAGCATGTAACAATAGGTCTTGTGCGCTGGACTGCGTTCCCCAGGAAGCTCGGGCAACGACACATCGATGAGACCATCGCTAATAGCTGCGCTGATGCTGCTGTTGCTATATGCAGCCACTACCCCCTCGCTTGCAAATCTTTCCGCACCGGACGGGATGCTAACGAGGGCCATGTGGAACAGGAAGATGTGGGGCGAGTATAGTGGCATGCGTCGGGCTCGAAGCAGAGGTAGATCAGAAAGGCCAGCCATATCCACACGGACCAGCAGCTCAAGGCTAGACTTGATGACGTCCGTCTCCTGGCATCGCGTGAGCCACGGTAGTGACGATGCGCTCACGTCCGGCCGAATACATTGCTCGAACACGGCGACGAGGAGTTCCATATCCCGGTCGAGATCCAGATCAAGACGAGTTCGCGCAGAATCAAAGGTGAGGCGGAGAGCGTCGACGACGAGGTTCAGGGTGGCTTCGAGGAGTCCTGTGATCTTCAGGCGTCTCGCTGCGTTTACGACCTTGGCGCGGGTAACCAAATTCCGGCATTGCCGAACGCAAAAGTACAAGATCTGGAGGAGCGTCCTATGGAACGGGACAGACATTTTGCCGAGGAACGACGTAGAGGGCGGCTGTGCTTCATTGTGCAGCAGCTCATGGACGTTGGTGACGAGTGTCATGAACGACTCAACCTCGAGATCCGAATCGCTCGTGGAGAACCATGCGACCTCGAGAACTGAGAGCAACAGACTGAGCCGTACCCCGTGAATCGTTGCCATCATGTCTCCTTGCCTCCTCTCTTGGGCAAGAGCTGCAGAAATCGTCGCCGCTAACGCTAAGAAACTTGGCCTGGTCCCTTGTTCGACGCGAAGGAAGGGTAACATTTGCTTCAACAGGAATTGCCAAGCCTCAGCCATCGCTATCTGTGTGTGTGCCAGAGACAGGTTGAGATTGATCGACAAGACTTCTTTCTCGATCGCATCGATACCATCTTCATCGATGACGCATTGCTGAAGTCTGCTTCTCAAAAGCTTCGACGAAAACATAAAGTCGTCACCAAACTCGCGCTCAGAAATTGGGTCTTGCGATTGAAGCTGCTCTAGCAAAAGGCCAGGGAAGCACTGTGAGACCTCTTGGGAAAGCTTGTCATACAAACTTGGATCATAGGAGCTAGAAGCCGATTCGAGGATGAGTTCGTTCAGCTGGTCTTCCCCTCTGAAGGAGGGAGTGAACTGCGTGTAGCTGAGTGGCTTCGAGAGGGGTCCGGAGGTACAATTTGGAGCTGGTTGGAGGAATATGTCCTGCCCAATGATTCGGATGGCATACGACTTCACCATGCCACGATAAGCCTGGACGGACACCGCTTGAAGAAGATTGGACTGCCGTTCCCCGTCGACCGTGACAAACGACCCAACAACATAGTCTGGATCCGGTCCGAGCTCCTCTCGAGCTATCGCCGCGATTTGATCCCAAAACCTTTTATTTTGACGCCCACTTTGGATCACGGATTGGTGCTCGAGACCATGCTGCCACACGACATGGATGAAATGAAGAACGGACGCGAGGAGTGGGGGGTTGGCTTCCCAAAGATCCTTCCAATGACCCAGCATCTCCATTGCAATCTCCAGTGCGCTCTTCGACTTCTTTTTATCCTCGCTCTCCTTCTCCTTACCCTTGAAGCTCGGAATGATAAACTCACCCGTGACGAGAAGTTTGGATAGAGCGGGCGCCTTGTCCACTGCCAGGGAAATGAAATTCCAAACAGCGCTTCGGAGAGAAAACTCTTCGTAAGGGTGTTCCACTATGCGAACCAAGGAAGCGACAGTAGCCTCCGGATTGGAGAGATGACCAATGATCGTCGGGGGCGAAGGGACTGCCAACGAGAGGGAAGCGCACAAGGCATGGAGTACACGTATGGCCTCTAGAGGAACCACGGTACCCACTTCCCTATCCTTGACGAACGTGGCGAGTACGTCCACAGGGTCTACGCGGGCCCGAGCAGAGTCTGAAAAGCCGGCACCTCCAGCCACTTTCGCGCAGAGAGCTTGCTCGAGCAGCGACGACTTGACATTGTTGGGGTCCACTTGCTTATAATTGAGCACCAGGCGCACGAGTTGAAGGTGGGATTCGAGTAGATGTATCAGACGACGGATGTCTCCAAATCTCCTTGAATTGTAAAGCGATCCCAGGGTGCTTGGGCTCACCGCAATCGCTGTTACGAGGGGATTGATGGTGGAAGTGGTGGCTTTGTGGAGAAAGCTGTCTATGACAGCCTGGCTCAAAGTAGGGAACGGTCGGCTGGCGATGGCAGGTGGTGACTGTAATAAAATAAACGCATAGAACGACGATATCCGTCTGCCGATCTCGAAACGATCTCCTAACTGAGCATACTTCCAGCCCAAGTGTTCCACCCAGATCTCGCCATGTACGAAGTTTGCGGCTCGCATGAGAACTTCCTCCTTGACTTGTCGTAGGCGCTGGTTGTCCGACGGAATCGTCAAAACAGAGACAAAGGCTTCCTGGAGGAGCTGCTGAACGAGGTTCAATAACGCGAGCGTCATCGTATATTGACCAGTGACCCTTTCTGCAGGCAATGCGACTGCTGCAAAACCAGAGGATTGACTTGGGCCGAAGAGGGTGGTCGCAGAGCGAATATATAGCCAGACACGGAGGGAGTACTTGGGCAAAGTGAGCAACGCTGATAACACACTCACCGCCGACGTCACGAGCTGAGTACGGGAAAATCCACGCGTTCGGGGCTGACTGAGGGCTTCTTCGAGAATCCTCGTGGTCAGTTGCACCAAGTCTGCGGAGCTGTTTTCTGTCTGGGTGGTAGAATCTCCTGTTTCAAGTGACTCCAGAAGCTGTTCTGCAAGCGCCGGTTTGTCCTGTATGACGCTGCGGATGAGATCGAGTGCATCCGTCGCAAGTGCTTCCTCGCCTCCTTCACCTATCTCCATGCCGACATCTTCCAGTCTGAGCGTCAAAGGAGATGAACCAGGTCCAGTTCTACCGAATGTCACGTCTTGATACAAGTCCGTTGTGCCCGCGTATGTACTCCGACGAGTGACATACTCCATGAGTACATCAAGAACAACTTTCCAGCCACTGTGCTCGTGCTGCCAACATACCGCGACGAACTCTCCCCCATCACCGCTAAGAAGCCGCCCAGTTGAACGTGGGGGGATTATCGAACCGCCAGGTAACCGAATCGCCCGGGTGTTGCCATACGTTAACCCAGGCGCCGAGGCAGAACGTCCATATTGAATCCGCTCATATACAGCGTTGGGCCCAGAGCACGACGAAAGTGGCATGACGAGCGAGAACGTCGGGAGCTTGTCCATGTAATAAAAGACATGCTGAGCGCAAGTCTCTCGTTCAGCCTCCTCTTCCTCGTCTACAAGGTGAGAATATTCGGCGGACGATGCCACGCACAGTGGGTCAGTATCGAGGAAACCGGACGCGGTCATTGCACGCAGGATCCTGATGAGGGGTCTGAAATGGATCGGGAAGCGCGAACGAGCGACATCCATGATTGCCCGGCGCGCAACGCCTTGTCGCCAGTCGGATTGCCAGTACTGACGACATATGCCAGTCACGGACCGACTTTCGCTTCTTCCAAACAAGGCAATCCACACCTCAACAAGCGCGTCGAAATCTGGAACGAGCTCTACAGGGACCAGCTCTACAACAGCCATTAGGAAGCCTGAAAGGAGATAAGGTATCAGAAGATTCAGAACGACCTAAAGCTGTGACTACCCACCCTTCAAGACGGAGCGAAAGGCGATCGCGTTGGGGTCCGTTATGGTAGAACCAGTCTTCCAAGCGACTGCGGTGACGAAGAGCGGCGAAGTTGTCAATAAGTTGTGTAACAACTTGAACAAGCCAACATCGTTGCTGAGCGCTACACGACCCATGAGGACATGGGTAGGTTCTCGTTCTTTGCTACGCGATGTGTGTGCCTGCGTTGAATCGAAGAACAAGCGATAGGAATCAGGGACCTCCTTCATGTCCGTGATCTTTGCGTTGATTCGAGAAAGCACGAAAGCCCACCCCAGGTAGGCACATGCGTACTGGTTCCCAGGGTTGGACGTTACGAGTTCATGTATTCGTTTCAAAGAGTCCGGAGAAGCAGTGTAGAATGTCTTGTCTGCGGGTGTTATCGATATTTCTATACCGTCAGGCTCTGCGATCCTCTCCAACTCTAGTATCTCGATCGTGAGGAGCACCCAGAGGCCAGCCATGTCTTGAAGAATTTGCATGCCTTCCTCGTCCAGAAGAAGCGTGGAATTCTGCTGCGAGGAGCCGAGACTCGTATTGTAAGCTGCTTCGAGCAACTTTACCACGAGTTCCCCCTCGCATGGGACATAGCCCCACATGGTCCAGAAAAGCACCTCCAACATCGCCAACTGCTCTCTAGCGCTTTGCTTCGCCCAACGAGACGCAGCTCTCGGATCTTCACTGTAGGTATCAGGTATGTCCTCTTGCGTCTTCCGCAGGTATTCGTCGACAAGTAAGCTGGCGAAGGCGGGACCGTCTGGAAGAATGTTTGGGAGGTCCTTCAAAGCGACAGCGTGTATCGGGTCCGACGGATTCTCCTGGGCACGGAAAAGCGGGATGAGAACGCGGTAAAGGAAGAGACGCTCGGAATAGTAGAATGGCGTGATGGCGGCGATGAGCTCCTCGACAAGGCTCTTGTCCGAACTTGACCCAGAGTTTATTGAGAGTCCCTCGTTATAGAGGAAGGATCGCAGTAGAATGAACGCCTGGATCTCGTCGATACCAAAATGCGAGCTGAGAGCAACGGCGAATTCCTTTGAGACATCGTCTACTTGAAAGACACATCCATCCGACAGCGTGACAGTGCCACTTTCCACGGCTTTACGCGACGCGGGTGTTGGCTTCCCGTAAGGCTTCGCGACATCTCGAATTTGCGAGATACGGGGAGTCAATTTTTGGGCTACCTGTTCCACGGAGCCTCCGTCACGGCGACCGGTGAGAAACAAGTGTAGCTGTTGATATGTGCTATTTCAATGCGCTGTGAGGTGGAGAGCCAGATATTGCATATGTGCACTTACATGTCAATCAGCGACGAGCGCTGTGGGGATTCTCCGGCCATCGTGACGGTTGCAGCACAATGGGTTGTTTGTCAGTGTTTATTTCCAAGGCCCTTGCCAAACACGTGCATACAACGCCTATCCAATCACACCCAACCTCGAGCAGAGCCACGTCCACCGCCATGTCCTCTTTCCCTCTCCACAACAAACATCGCATCCCGCATCGTCACCAACATCCTGTCGTCCTCCTCAGCACCCTGTCCCGATGCCGCCGCGGCCTTCTTTGTAGAGACATACGGACGGGCCCACGACGTCCCAGTAGTAGTAGACGCCGCGGGTGCAGTCGTCGTGGCCGGCGTCGACGTCGTGGCTGGTAACGTGATTGCTGGTGCGGTTGTTGTA
Source organism: Pulveroboletus cf. aberrans (assembly GCA_038094155.1). Lineage (NCBI taxonomy): Eukaryota > Fungi > Basidiomycota > Agaricomycetes > Boletales > Boletaceae > Pulveroboletus > Pulveroboletus cf. aberrans. Next base: position 17,567 of record JBBPTO010000660.1, read on the forward strand.
GTAGCTGGCTTCGGTTTTGGAGCCGTCGTAGGCGCGTTGGCTGCCGTCATCCACGCGTACTTGCCCCCGAGCCCAGCGGCCTGACTAGCGACCGCATTCGACATCTTTTTCCGCACGTCTTCAGACATGTTTCTCGCAGTGACACCGGGCCCCTCCTTTTTCTTCTTCTTCTTGGGTGCACCTCCCTCTTCTTCGTCAATGGCCATGGCGCCACCGGCTCCTGAGACTTGTGCAGCCAAATTAGCAGCATGTGCGGCAGCAAGGTCGGCCCGCTCCTTGCGTTCTCTCCGAACCTTCATTTCTTCCTCCCGTTCACTCTTTTCCAAAGCAGCGAGCTGTTTTCCCATGTCATTACGCACGACGACGCTCCACATAGGGGTCCCGTCTTCATACAAGGACGGTGCTTTGTCAAATTGCGCTTCGGTGCGATGGTGAGTAGCTGCGATCATCGCTACGACGATATCCTGCAGTCGAGCACGGAGGGCCAGAGCGAGATAATTGACCGAATCCTCCGGGACCTTGGTGACCTTGTGTTGTGTTCCGATGGTGCGCATCGTTGGTCCGAGGAAACGGGTTTCAAAGGATGGTGTCGTAGGCTGCTTCTTGGACCGATCTTCGAAAGGGCGGTATGCTTGGTGTGAGTCGTATGACCGTTGCAGACTCTCTTCTTCAGCCTAGAGATGTATCATGAAACAGATGGAATGAAAATTGGAGAGAACTGAATACCCTAAGATCTACACCGGCACTACCAAGTGCGTCGTTCAACGTAGCCACGTCAGCAGTGTCCACACCACTGGCAGCGGTTGCAGCAGCGCTTGTCGTAGCAGCGAGGGTCGTGGTAGTCGTAGCAGTGGCTTGTCGTTGCGGTGTTTGCGCCGCATTCATCGCGGGAGCATATTGGTAGTGGGTGTATGCTGCTTGAGGGTAGTGTTGCGAGTACTGGTAATGAGAATAAGGGGTCGTTCTGGGCGACGTTCGGTGTCACAAACAAACTATAAAACTGGGGATAGAGATGACTGACGTGCCCACTTGAGATTGTTGTTGGAGTGCTGGGTCGATGGGAATGTCTGACCACCGACACAAGGGTTTGTGATCAATCTAAAGAGAAAAGGAGTCGGGGCGCACGTGCTGTACCCCACTGTGTAGTGTACTGAGCAGCTGGCTGAGTCTGCGCCGGCGTGGGCGTTTGCGGGGTTTCAGATTCGGTCTTCATCACGATGGACGGCCCAGTTGCCACCAGAACCAAGCAAGTAAAAAGAAAGAGTGACGGGTGGAATTTGAGAATGAACAAATGCTGCGGAAAATCCAGTGAACGTGGAACGAGACCAAGAATCTTGACTCGACACGGACGACCTGAGATCTGGATGGTAAGTATGAGTCTAGTGTTTGTCCTTGTTGAATTCGAAAGCTCCCTGATCATGAACCAGGACTTATGGCAAACCAAGAGTTGACCAAAGCAAGGTTTAAAACATATCATGAGTATCGTGTAACGACGAGGTAAGCACGAGATGAGGGGAAAGAGGTTAATACCTTGACAGAGCGACATGGATTTGAGTCGCGCTAAGGTATCAAAGTTGTCGTGTCCTTTAAAAGGTCAAATGCATGAAGAACGGTATGGTATGTGCAGTGAAGTCGTTTCTGAGCGCAAGGTGAAGATCAAAAGCAATTCAGGGGAAGAATCACAACGTGGAAAGCAGCGCGACAGTTCGACTGGTCTATAGCCGTTCGTGAAGGAATGGATAAACATTTTATCGGCATTCGTAAGGAGGTCTGGTCATGACGATCATCGAGAACAGTCTGATGATGACAGCATGCAACGCTTCGTCCTTATCCTCCCTACGAAGTACGCCCCTCATCCTGCTAGAGTCGGACCGTCCAAATTGGAGTATGCCGTCGCACGTCACTTTCAGCCCTCCCAAGAATTAGCGGTCGCGTTCCAGAAAACTTGGAGGCATCGCTATTCTTCCAATACGGCGATCCATTAGGAGCGAGAGTGGACAGAGACCCCTGCTCCATGTGGTGAGCCTGTTTGACGCCACGGATGGTTTTTCGGTTGGATTTCAAGTATGTAAATTAATACCCGAATGACGAGAGCCGGCAACCTGCCATGGCAGCGTCCTGGCATTTCCCTACAGTAGTGAGTTAACGACGTTCATATACATAGATCAATCGCCTGCTGTGTGACCCACAGCTGAAGGTATGTATCTCCCACATACGACTAACTAGGGTTGGAATGTACTGGAAGACGCTGGTAGAAACGAGGTTCCACTTGTTGGCTAGTGGAGCTCGGCGGTAGCAAAGTAGAGGTTTACGGTATGGAGTGCGATGGAGGTTGGTTCGCGCTTGGAGTGCTTCATAGAAGTTCCGTAGCTTTAATGTTCAAGTTGGCAGGCCAAGCTGTACCGGCGCTCGGTGACATAGATTTTTCACCCAGACGCTGGTATGCTGGCAACGTCAGTGTCTGCACTTGTGTGTCAACGCAGGGCTCCAGCTGCCAATGAGTTGAAAGATAACGATGAACGTTGAACAAGGGCACAAAGGTGGGCACATACAATGTTGTGCGTCTCATGTCATAACATGGAAGTCGAAAATAGTGAATTGGGGTTGGACAACGCCACCGGGGCCAATTATATTCCATGTGTGGTTACCTAGCCAAGTGACGGCCGCATTGTCCCTGGAGCTGGCATGGAGCCTCATCGATTTACCGCGAACTCAAGCTCTACAAGGCTCCACACCGAAATACCGAGCAACAGCATAAAAGAGCCTTCGGCCAAAACGAAGGAAATCCCCATCTTGTACCTTCCCGTACTAGTCGATAAATCCTACTTATCCCCGAATAGAAGCCAAATCGAAACTTTCTGCGGCATCCAATCATGTCGTCCATCGTGTCTTCGTACGTGGACCATTGGATCCTACCTCTGTCCTCACATGTACATTCCCAACATGTCTAGCATCCTCTCTCCCCGCTCCATGGTTGCTCCAACGTTACAGCTCGACAAGTCCCAATTCTCCCTTGACACGTCGGGCGTGGCCGGCGTCTTTGGTGGAGATGAAGCTGTGTCGGCTATGGCCACTATCCATGTATACGAAAACAGGCGGTGGTTAGGATGGTACAACTCCCCAGGATCATATCAGATTGCCAAACGATATGGTCTACTTGCCAAGTCAAGGTTTTTCGATGGCTTTTTCCCCGGTGTCCACACTGATCCTGCCACATTGTTTGAGCTGGATGGCTGGAAGGGTCCCAAGTTTAGAGCCGCCCACTCTGGCACCGTCATTGAGGAGACTGGTCACTTAGCTGCTCTCGTCATGAAAGAATGTGCCGCGCGGGAAGGAGAGGTCATTGAGGGGAGAAAAACACAGGGCGTCGGAGTCACGATCGTTGAGCTGAAACACGTCCCTGGACCCCAGACGTACCCCAAGCGCATCAACTCATACTCTCCCGTCTTTGCCACCATCCCTATCGGCGTCAGCATCGGCACTTGTGTCGCTTGTGGTGTCTTTAAAGACTGGTTTTCGTTCTCCTTGATCCTCCTGGGTGTCATCACGAATGGTATCTCCTGCCTCGTCATCGGCTCAGGAAAGTTTGTCTTCACTCATCCCAATCCTGCCGAAGGGTCCCCTCCTGGCGATGGTATCCTTAGCTCAGATAAGGAGATCGTCTTACTCAAGGGCGCGGAAGGCGCCGTGAACTCCATCACCCGTGGCAGGTTCTCTCTCAGTTTCTCCACCGAGCCCGAGTACAAAAACATCGGATGGTGCTCCGTCCTCCTGACTTTCCAATTCATCGCCCAGTTGCTTCTCGTCCCACAAGGTTCTTTATTCGGTCAAATCATGTTTGTCGCTTCACTTGGCGTCTCCTGGATCTACAACTCGTGGCTGTCCTCGTTGGATAAGGAGCAAATCCAACGTGATATTCTACTCAACAGTGTACTGGAGGAGCCGGTCGTGACCAAATATAGCTTGGGCACACGTACAACCATGGCCGTCTTTGTCCTTCTCGTTCTTCAATCTGAGGAGCCGGGCAAAATCCTTGACGAGCTCCTCCCCAATGACACCAAGGTCTGGAGGCAATGGAAAGAGGCCATTGCGAGACGGCTCGTTAGCAAGGAAAAGCTCCAGTTTGTCCCCGCAGACTGGGAGTTAAATGGTCTCAGCCGGGAAGAAACAACCCTCCTTCAGACGTTGTACGGCGATGCTCAGGCTGCCTACGGTGGTTACGTCCAGTATGCAGCTTCCAATTGATCACTTTCACATTCATTTCGGGCAGAATGTCACCAAGAGCAATTAAATTTACCGAGTAGGCGATAGCTTGCTTCCCTCCTGCTGCTTGTCCCTTTCTCTTTATTATCGTTCTGGGTTACCATCTTTCGAAAGCCTTGCCACCCTGCTGATTTAGTGCTGACTCCCATCGATACGAATACTCCATCTATGCATACCAACGCCCTGTGTGCCGTAGTTCACGTGTCCGCTTTCAGTCATCTGTATCAATTGTTCTACTTTGCTTGTCGCTGCCTCGGCAGTATTCACGAATCCGACCAATAGACTTGTCAAACAGTGCGTATTCTGACTGGAAGTCAAGCCATCAATGTTGAGTATCATAGTATAAATTATAGTGAGTCAACCCACTAGTTGACTTGAGAAGGGGGAACCTCGGACTCACTTAGCTCTAGAAAATAAGCACAAGCGTTTACAGCCTAGAAAACAATTTTGTTTAAAGTGGGTCCAGATACCTTGACACTGTCGTCTTGGTCAAACCACTTAGTCTTTGATGCGCTGAACCCGATCAATTGAAAGAAGCAGGTCAACAATAGCTTCCCCAAGCCAGACTCCCTCATGTAGATGTCAGATCCAGTCTTCATATGCTACTGGTAATAGGTTGGTTAATTCACAGGCTGAGTGCGCATAGGAACGAAAGGGCAGAAACAGCCAGGCAGAATCATAAAGTGAGTATTAATATCAACTTCAGGGCAATAGAGAACATGGGATGGGGTATGCTGCACCGGGCAGATGGTCTCAAAGTCCGTCGGACACAAACGCCGACTATTAGCGTCCGTCAATGAAGGCAAAGATTGAATAAGCGAGATGTGATCATAGTGAATCCCCTCGGATATAGTCTCTGTAACCATCGTACGCGGCTCGCGCGTCATCGTACAGAGTCTGCAATAAATCCTTCTCCTGCTGCGTGAACCCATTCAGGTCCCCGACTTTGCTTCCGAACTGGAAAGACTGGTTATTTGGATTGCGCAACCTCTCCACGATCGTCGCTTTCCACTGTTTCCAGACTCCAGTATCATTGGGAAGCAGCTCGTTGAGAAGTCCCGTCGGGTTCTGTAGCTGCAAGACGAGAAGCATGAAGACGACCGCGGTCGTGCGTGTGCCAAGTGTGTATCTGGTTAACGTCGGGTTCCTGAGTACCCTTTCGAACAAGAACTTCTGATGGATCCGCTCTTTATCCATGGAGGAAAGCCAGGAATTGTATGTGGCAGAGACCCCCAAAGACGTGAGGAACATGATCTGGCCGAAAAGCGATGCTTGTGCAATGAGAAGGAGCTGAGTGATGGCTTGTATGAAGAAGAGGAACGAACACCACCGGACGAGACGGTAATGCCCTTCACTCGAGAAACGAAGGGAGAAACTGCCGCGGGTAATTGAGTTGACGGCACCTTCCGTTCCTTTCAGCAGGATGATGTCCTTGTCTGAGCTGAGAATACCATCGCCAGCAGGTGATCCTTTGGCAGGCTCTGGGTGGTTGAATACAAAGTCTGCCGAGCCGAGAACGAGGCAGAATACACCGCTTGCAACGATGCCAACCAGAATCAACGCCGATGCATATAAGTCCCTGAAAATGGCGGAAAACGCACATGCGCCAAAGCTGACAGTGATAGGGATGATGGTGGCGAGGAGAGTGGAGGCGCCGGTGCGTGTAGGGTATATCTCGGATGCAGGTGCTTGACCGAGATCAACGATAGTGATGCCAACTGGCTGCGTCTTCCTCCCCGGAACTACTCTCCCCTCAGAACCCCAAGCTGCGCATTCCCTAACGAGGAGAGTCGCCAAATACCCAGTCTCCGTGATAACGGTTCCGGAGTGCGCAGCTCGGAACTTGGGACCCATGGGGCCGTCCAGTCCAAAAAATGCTGTGGGATCTGTATGGACACTCTTGGAATGGGAGGACTTTGCGAGGCTGCCACTGAAAATGTTACACACGGTTATGGATTTTGAAAACGAGTAGAGCCGCTTGGCTATCTGGAAAGAGCCAGGGTTGTTGTACCAACCTAACCAACGCCTGTTCCCATAGATATGGACTGCAACCATTGCAGAAACGGCGTCATCTCCGCCCAACAAACTTGCAACTCCTGACATATCGAGAGATAACCGGTGAGTTGGCTTGTCGAGTGAGGCCGGAGAGACAAGCGTAAAATGGCGGGATACACGAGAGATGTCTGCCTGAATGGCGTGCATATTGAAGCCACTGGCAAAGAGTTCAATGGATGGAACCAAAAATGGACAGACAGTCAGAGCGCTTTAGTAGAAACCAATATACATTTTCGACCTAGACTCTTATATGCGTGTCCTGGGGCAATGAGCGACAGCTGTAGAAACTGTGCAGACGGATGCTGGCATGGTCGACAGTGGGACAACTAAAAAATAACCTTCTAGTTGAATTAATATGCACCACCGCGGCTGCCACTGGCAGGGACACATTGGTAATATTCCGGGAAATTACGCACCTCCTAGTAAAATACAAATGCGATGCAGACCCATTGAAGTACTGACGGTCGGTCGCAGATCCAGCGGAGAGCGGCGCCACAGCAGACCAGCTCACAAACCTTTGGCATGCGTCGCGTCCGAATCCCGCCGCAATTCAGTACTCAGCCTCAGTAGGCTTACAGGTGCAACCATTGGATCTGACGGTACTGCACGTTTGGTTCAGTGGCTTCCAAGGAAGCGAGGTGAGTGGGCTGTCTGACAAGGTTCAGTGAGCACCGATTTTACATGTGCAGCCCGTACTGTGTACTACGTACCTCCCAATGACCAAACTCGAACAACCCCTTCGGTTTCAGGCAACGCAACATCAATGTCTTGATGTAATTTCTGGATCCCCTGACTGCGCGGTGTGTCACAAATTGAACACGAGATCCGGCAAAGTGCCAAGCGACTATCACTGCGTCCCACACTAGAGGCAAGGGCTACACTTGTAGGGGTAGCGAATATGGAAGTGATTACGAAACCTACGAGAAACCGTCTGCATGGGGAAGTGCGGTGGCGTATGCCAGCTGATCGTCAAGTAGGAACAGCGT
>JBBPTO010000661.1:0-24866 GCA_038094155.1 Pulveroboletus cf. aberrans
GATATGGGGGTTCCAGGCAGTGGGTGTGAATGGGGTCTGCTCTCTGGCCCAAGACCTTGTACAGGAGATGGGTGCAAGTGGGGTCTGCCCTTTGACATGGGGGCTACTTGCAGTGGGTGTGAATGGGGTCTGCTCTCTGGCCTGGGTCCTTGTACAGACAGTGGGTGTGAATGGGGTCTGCCCTCTGGTATGGGGGTTCCAGGCAGTGGGTGTGAATGGGGTCTGCTCTCTGACCCAAGGCCTTGTGCAGAAGGTGGGTGTGAGTGGGGTCTGCCCTCTGGCATGGATCCTTGAACAGGCAGTGGGTGTGAATGGGGTCTGCCCTCTGGCATGGGGTCTTGAATATGTAATGGGTACACGGTGTATACTCCGGTGCCCTCCTTTTTCTGTGGGGGCTATTTCTACTCCTACGAAACCATGCACCTATCTCGTGCAGTCATTGCCATGCGGCACCTGGACGAGGAGGGATCGCTCACAAATGACCACTGGGTTGGGTTCCTCCGGACACTCTGCCGGATGCTGATAGCCCTTCGTTACCGATCGGAAACTCATAAGGATGAGCACCCTTCGTATCGGACCACCCAACTGATCGAAAAATTAGGCAAGATAGGTAAAAGGAGCCTCATAAGCCTCCTCCTCATAATTCTGGAGTGCAAGAATCCGGAGCAAACGACATCAAAAACAAAGAACACGTTGGCGGATGAAGAGCGTGGGGAGCTGGCTTTCGCAGCTCAGTGCGCTAAAGGACTTCTTCGTTGGATGGGGTTCACATTGGTGCAGGCGAAGAAGTACGTAGACAGTCAAGGTGCATACTATCTACCTGGTGACGAGGTGGTCATACTTCCGAGGGTGGAAAAGGGCATTCGGGACCCTGTATTTCCAGACATGAACATGTTGTAACTGCGTATATTTTGTATTTTGTGAATCGAACGACTCTTCAGATTGTAAAGAACTAGCGTGACAAAGATCCCATGGAAACATATGACGGACTTGCACTGCACTTCCAGACAGGATGGGAAGCGCGGGAACCTGGGCCTTCGGAAGCACCGGAAGTATCGCCCACCGGAAGCGGAAGATATATGGAAGGATAGCCACAGCAGAAGCGGAAGCGGAAGGCTCAGAAGCGCGGCTAATTATGGAAAGCTGGACTGTCGTGGTCCCGTGACATGCCGCTTTACATGGTTAAATCAGCTAGGACTCGGGACACTGCCAAACAATATCGTGGGTGGTCAGGAAACATTTCACTCTCAACAGTGTCTAACGGTGGGCAAGGACATCAATGAAGATCAGGAACGCTGTTCGGGTGGGCCAACTCAAAACCCAACTATCTGCAAAAGTCGTTACAGCGTGCTCTATGGCAAAAAGTTTCACCCCAATCTTCGGGTTGCCCCTGCTTTCCCTGCACTTGTACTCTGAGATGAAAGTAATCTGAGCCACGAAGCTGCATTTACATATGACTCACGTGTGTCAAAATTTGAGGCTCAGTCAAAAGGATTCCACCGCCGAAGAAATGCAGTTGGTAACGTTACTCCATTATACTAGGGCTCCGTGAAAAACTCGGATGTTTTTGACTACCTCTGTTTTTGACATGTCAATAACTCGGTGCCCAAAATCTCGTGTCAAATAGGTAAATAACATATGGTGTGATGGTGCGATTTTCGATAAATTATAAGTCTCCCCAAGTATATCTCTTTGAAATATTCCTTGCTGGCATTATGGCGCCCCTAGTTTAACCGTTTGTGCGGCACTATCCCACCTTCCAGATCCAATTCCGATACCTCCCACAAATATACCAGCACAATATAATGTCCAATTCTACACACCCGATCCCGTGACGGTCTAGCTCTATGGAACGGCTGAAGCAGTGCTGAACAATATCCTGGAAGTCATGAATTGCTCCACATGGAACAAAAGGTGATGACGTCATGAAATTGAGTTCACCAAACGTGGCCCTGGATTTTTAACGGTTGTCAACCACCTTTAAAATGACCTTCGCATCACTCCAAAGTTGGCAATCATCCAAAAGCAGGTGGAATACTTGTTAGACGGTGTGGAATATCACTGTAATGCTGCAAGTGCACTCGTGAGCATGTGTGAATCCTATCCTATCATCATTTTGACTCAATCGTGATCGAAATCAGATACCCCGAAGCGCAGATTTGGACATACCTCGTGTAGTAGATGTCTCTGAATAGAATTCCAACCTTAGGCTGCCCCAGGGATCAGTTTTGAGTTTCATGGAGAACCATGATGACTTCCAGATCAATTCTTCCAACTATATTGATGATCCCGAGCCATCTGGAAGAGGTCCGGGGGGCCGACCTGGTGATACCTGACATAAGATTATCACTGGAACTTGCAGAGTCCTCCATCTCATCACAAAATCTTCTGCTAGTTTAGTTACACTTTTATTCTTTCTCGTTCCTTTTTCATGGTTCCATCCAAACATTCAAGTCATCAGACTGGCTGAAATCCCCTTCGAAAGGTTGCTCGTTTACTCCTGTCACACAGAGACATCATCATATAACCACCATTTCTTTCCTCTCTGATCCTCATGCCATAAAGGTTGACCAAGGTACATTTTTCTTTGCTTTAATGAGCATCTTCAAGGCCCCTTCCCTTGGTAGGGTTATCTTCGGAACTACCAAAATCTATAATGGAACTTGTTGTCATCATCAGAATGACCGGAAAATCTTTCAAAATTGGATGTGTACTCTTCGGAGCTCTTTGTTGCATTCACCAATGACATGTGGCGAGCTGTGGAACCCAGCTGATTTGAAATCCCTCCATGTGCTTGAGAGTCTCTTGAGCGTCAAGTTCTTGCCCCAACTCCCATGGTCTTAATGTCAACAGAAAGAGGACTGGATCTGGTTTCCATCTTCTTTCCCAAACCTGACACCCTCCCACCGAATGAAAGGGAAGGTAGCAGAAAATCAACTGCAAGGAAGGTCATGTGCATCCATCTCCCCTTCCAGCAAGTTGTTACTCATCTAAACAAAGCCCAAGGCATTTCTAAATGGGCATCTAAAATCAGACAGAGAGGGGAGAAGAGATCAGCCAAAGCAAGGAGGAACAGAAATCCACCATCACAGAGAGGGAGAGCCCATGATTGAAATGATCGATTTGGGTAGACTCAGTAAATGTACTCGTACTTCGCATATACACTTGTATCTTGGAAACGATACTGGCAGCCATGTTCCAGTTTCATGACCTCGGATTTAGTCACTTCCACAGCCATCCTACACTTCCGGTGATTCTTCATAGCTTGCTCGCGGTATTTCCGGAATCCTCCTGCGCTTCCGGACCGCTTCCCCTGCAAACCTAATGTGATCGAGTTTTTCTGTAGCGGGTTTTCATGGGGGTTGCTTCCGGTGCTTCCGGTGCTTCCAACGCTTCGTTGTGGAACTGGAAGTCTTGGAAGAGTTCGGAAGTGACCATAACTAATGACAAAATATAAGTATTTTTTTAGACACATTTTAAGTTCTGTATCCGAGAACACCCAGTTATCGAGTGGGGAAGGACTGGAAGTAAAACAAGTAGACCGTCTCCTAAATCTCTACATTAGATTATCACACATTACACTTGGACGGGTTATTTTGGAAGTTGTATTTAATTGTGCACTACACTAGTGGAGCTTAGGTATACATTCACATCTTGTCCCGAATTCGGAGGCAGAAACCCAGAAGATCCGAAGAGACTCGTCACTCAGGTGAGTCAAATGAACTGTGAAAGAGTTGCCGGAATATATCTGCTATCTGAAAACGCATCCGAAGAAGAAGGAATCAAGTAATGTGGTGTTTATATATTTCATTGTTTCCATCAACAAGGAGACCCTATATGAAATAGTATATTCATACTTTCAACCATGCTCATAATGGGAACTGCAGATTAAAGCATCCATAGCGGTGGACAGTTGGTTTGAACAGTTACAAATGGCATTTCATAGCGGAATCTTTGCTGGAAGTGTACATGGAAGGATGTGTCATGCATGCTTGGTGTTTTCTCCAAGCCCTGGGATGCTATATGATCAGTTTCAGTTCTCGTTCCGGCCGGCAACCCTCAGCAGTTGGGATCATTCATGTACTGCAATCTCTCGGAAGCTCGGAAACAAAAGGGTACACGGTCGTACATAGATATGAATGCTGACTACGCCAATTGTACATCCATGAATCTAATAGTTTCTAGAAGCAAGGATACCGCCTCGGCAACGTCCCCATCAGACTCCTTCAGATCGTTCTCGATCCGTCTGACATGGAAGTTGAGGAGCTTTGCGTCTGCTCCCGTGTTGACCATGCAAACCGCCAACTGGACCATTTCCACCTTGTCTGACAGGTCAGGCGTCTCCTTGAGCAGCGACATCAGGTGCTTGATGTGGAAATCCACTAAAGGATTCAGGTTTCTCGATTGCCGTGGGCGCTTTGCCAGAGGCGCTTCCGTCCGTGTGGCATCTGGGGTGCGACGTTTCTTGCTTCCTGAAATTTCAGAACCCTTGAAACGACAATAAGCTTGCATTTTCATTCAACATTTGATTCACGTACCTGGGCTGGCGGTGACCCGTCCTGGTTCCCGCCTGCCTGCCGGGATCCCTTGGCAGACGCAGAAGGCTTGACATGTGGGACAGGAAGGACAGGTGGGAGATCGGGGGAGGGCGGGACCACTTGGATGGATGGGGCAACCTGGGCAGGCGGAGCCACCGGGGCAGGTAGGGGAAGCACGGCAGGTGGTGCAGGAGGTGCAGGCGGGATCACTGGAGCACGCAGAGAATGTGAAGCAGGACAGACAGACAGTGGAACTTCAGCTGGAGGAGGGTAAGGTGGGGCACAGCGCGGCATTTCAGCTGGATGGGGCAGAGGTGGGCCGAAACGTGAGGGTCTGGCTGCATGATGCGGAGGTGGTGCCTGGGCAGGGCGTGAAGGTTTAGTTGGAGGTGGTGGATGTGGCGCTGGGCAGGGAATTTCTGCTGGGTACAATGCAGGAGGAGTTGCGCATGAAGTGTTCGAGGAATCGTGTTGGGGCCGGTCTTGATGACATTGCGGTGCTTCAGGTGGCTCGAAATCGGAGTCCTCTTCATAGTCAGTAGACATGGGAGCATCAGGCTCAAAGTCTGTGCAAATGTCCCATTGGTTTGAGAACTCATCATAGCGCTTCTGTCCCTTCTGATATCCCGGCCACGCCACGGTGAATCTATTGTAGCCCATGGGTGTCCGGATCCTGAAACCGTCTTCCTCTTCCTCCCAGTAGAAAACATTGGCACCCTTTCGACCTGGTGCTCTGCGTCTTTTTGCGTTATCCGCCCGTTGTTGCCGACTCTTTCGCTCCTCACTTGACTCCCTTGCTTCCAGTCTTGCGTTCTCTGTGGCCCTTCGAGCAAAGAACTCTTGCCACGTTTCTCCAGGTTTCTGGCCGCTTCCACGAGGATATTTACGGGATGATGAGTTCATGTCGCGATGGAAAAGGGTTGGCGTGTGGCACTCGAAAGGGAAGAAACAAGACAAGCGGACAATTAGAAGACAACAATCTAAGCCATCGAGCGTGTGAACAAATGTCTGCAAGCAGTCACTGAGGGTCCACTGAGATGTTTTCCTCAACTATCTGCGTGCGTCAGTGTTCTACACAATGCCGTACTTGCATGATTTAACATTTTGATGAAATGCTGAGGTCAGTTTTTCAACCGTTTACCAGATTATATATATCAAGATTGCTCGCCAGATAAGTATCCTTTGCTACACTCGGAGTTTTAATTAATTGCTACATCATATTTTTATACACATTAGACATGCTATATCGTACATGCAGGACGTTTCCATGAAGGGATTCTTCCGGTTCTTCCGGCTTCCGGCCTCCGTGGTCCCTTTTTGGAACGGTCTGCCAGACTGAGTATCGGGATTGGTCGGTGAAAGGTGTATGTTTCATTCACTTCACTATTGACACATGGATCTAAATTGAATTTCGGGTGAAATATAAAACCAAGGATAAGAGTTGGTCGCCATCAGGCCTTGGACCTTTTCTCTTTTAAATTTCTCACCTCATTCTCCAAATAGGCTATTCAGAAGGCCATCTCATGCATCAATTCTGTGTCTTCAGCCACCTTCTCAACTTGTGCCACACAAGTATTAATTTTGGGTGATGGTTTCTGCAAGAGTTCACTATTCTCTAATGCTGCTGTCTTTCCTCATGAACGATAATTGTAAGGCATACCTGCCTTTCTTTCAATAAATGAAGAATTTCGATTAAAAAATGGACTAACATGACGCATCGCACCGTGTCTTCACTGAAATGCAAGCCTAGCATGCCTCTTTCTTATTGTTAGTTGAGTGCAACACACATTGTGATCTAAGCCTCTTGCACGCATCGCAGACCTGTGAAGAATGTTTCTTATTCAGGTGAGTTCAGGTTCTGTCCCCAGGATACCTGCCTTTGAAGTCAAAGCTGATACCAGGGTTTCCAGTGGATTCACTTTACCCTTAGCTCCGCCAAGATGGCCAAAAGCCCAACCTAGCCATCATCTTCAGCCGTGTCAGTTTGTTTTAGTTTCTGCTCCTTTCGCTCCTCCTTGGGAGGTGTATTGTCTTCTTCAGTTGGTGCATGCTTCTTTCCCTTGTCTTGGACAACTCCGGTGCTTTCATTGTCGGAAGGATTGGGATCGGTCATGGACACTGGTGAGCCATACCAATTGCTGTTTCATCCTGATTGACCTTTAATCAAGCAGACTTACCATTTTCATTATGATTTCTTTCCATGCATGATATGAAGGAACCGATTCTAAGTGAGCTGAATGATGACACCTTCCCTACCTCTGCAGGCAAAAGAAACTTCTGTTTCAATATCACTGGATGTCTAAGAATGAGAAGAAGAGTCCCCATGAAATTCAATGGACAACAGAAAGCTTAAAATATGGTGGCAGAACTCACCACCAGCAATTCCATTCCCTTATTTCAGGGAGTGCATCGACTGAAATGTTCACATACTCCAATCCGGTTACTTCTAGATCATCAGCACACACTATTGAATGACAGTGTGTTGATCATCATACCACATCTGTAGTGGTGAGCGAGCATGGCCATGAAACTCCCGAGAAGTCTGGGATGTGGACAGGTAGTCCTTGGCTTTGAGAGCTGGTCCTAAAGATGAAATTTGACTTCAATGTTGATTCGAGTCGGAGGCAAGCCTATCACTTATCAGTTCAGATCTGAGGTTATCTCTCATCCATGGATGCCAATGTTCTTTTGCTACCTGTACATAAGCCATGTTTCATCCTTGATTTGCACGACGTGTTCACAACACTGCCACTGCAGCAGCTTACATACATAACTCTGGATACCAAGCTTAGAATCATTGTCATACTCCCACACCGTTACAATGCTTTTAAACCTCTCTCAAATCCAAATTCTGCAAACAGACCTCTCTAACTGAATGCTCAAAAAGGAATACAAGTTAAACAAGCAGGAGCTGGATTACATCCAAGTATGATGGAAATATCATGGTTAATTTTAACAAGTGTCACCAAAGTTTTTCATCATAGCGCATACGGAATGAATAAAACAGATGTATCCGAGTTCACTTGGCCAGTGCCACCCCCCAATGTTCGAATCATTCCACAATGGCTAGAAGAATGGCAGAAAGTACAGGAAAAGCGTCAGTATCATGTACTCCATGTCTTTGAATTGCCCTCACTCAATATCAACCTGATAGCAAAGCAAAGCATTTCGGGGCAGATGATTCACAACCATCAGGCCAAGGGGGATAAGGTGAGGAAAGGGATCATGAAAAGCTCCTCCACTGATTCTTTACTTCTAGTCTTCTGATGCCCATAAACAAAAAAAAGATTTTGAACAAGAAAGTGCCCAGGAAGACTTCACTGTTAAACAACTTCGACTAGTGAATAATCCCATCATTGACTTTCACACCAAGCGTTTTCTCAGCTTCCTTGATGACGAACCCGAACATGCAAACGGGGTGATTATTCTACGACATGTGATTCGGATAGTCAATGCTGGAGCCAGTCTGCACCTCCTGGAATGGCATATCAAACACATCCAGAAAGAATTGCCGGAGGAGGAGGAGGCAGCAGAGGCAGCGATGTTGCTCATTGAATGTATAAAATTCAGAAATGTACTTTGACTACCCTTAATGTATGTGGTAGTTCCCTGCAGATACAATTCATTCATCTGAGATAAAGGAGGACGCTAAATAAAGGGTGAACAACCAAAGGCTTTGAACACTGATATCATAGGCTTCCGATGCTTCCGACACTTCTGGAGGTCAAAATTTCCGCCATTTGGGGAGGTAAATAAATACCTTTATCGACCAGATTTTTCTGCGTCTGATAATTCATGATTTTTTGTTGAGTTTCCGGGTCATCCTTCCATGGAATGCGAAAAACCTTTGTCACAGACTGCCAGGCAAGTTTTTTTTTTGCTGCAAGGAGACCATACTAATCTAGTCTAGAAATAATCGTATGTTGTTTTGTTCCCACACCGCACCAATGCTTACGTCACGAGGCTATGCGTTGAATTTGAGCATGCGTTTTGGTGACTTGTCACTTGACCAGCTTAGCTGACCCAGACCATTGCATCATCGTGAATGCCTCAAACACTACAGCCACTAGCATTGCTCACTGCTGCACGGGTCAATTCAGCTCTGCAAGTGAAACCAAAAATAGTTCAGCCAAAAGAATACTGGGAACATTGGAAGTGGCAAGGGAGCATTATTCTGCAACGTATAATGTGACCAATCGAAGCAACTTACTAAGACCCAGTGGAAGCTCTCCACATCCCAGGCTTCTGGGAAACCTATGTCGCATGCTTGGTGGCCACTATAAAACTGGCATGACGTCGGACACGCTATGCTTCCACGAGGTGCGGGCTGATGATCCCTTGGTCACCGGTTCCAGTTATGTGGATATCCATATAGAATTCCCTGAACCTGGAGGAGATGATCTCTGGTGGAATGAGTTACCCCCATTTGGTGAGTCACACTCATCTGAGAGCCAGTTTTGCCATTTCAAACATCAGCCTTTACATACATAGTCTGTTTACAGAATTCTGAGAAAATCCCTGATTTTCGAACAGAGGAGGCAGGTAGGTAAACCTGACTGCGGCAGAAGACCGTCTTTCCGAAATCAGAATGCCTGGGACTGCAGGTTCGTTCAGCGTAGATGTTCAAAAATGGCTTACCAGAATTGTGATAGAATATTAGGGTCGGGTACCGAATCATCCACTTCCACCTCTGCCTCTACTTTTTATTCCGAGGCGAGTCCGGCGAGGCAAAGATCACTATCCGCAATGGAAGATCTATGGAAGCCTCGAATAAAAAAAAGAAATTACAAGTGGTTATAACGTCATCATCACCAAAAGCCCGCCCCCGACTATCATCAAGCTGTGATGCATGCGTATCTTGTGGTTTGCAGTGCACGCGGCCTTCTGCTGAGTTTTCGACCTCCTAGAAAGCGTGTGTCAGGTGCACAACACATAAGATTAAATGTGAAATAACAGCTGAGTTTTAAATAAACTGATCTTCTTATGTTTCTGAGGAGGACAATACAGGTATACAACCACAACCTATACGATGCAAGACGGCAACTGTCAGGAAATCCGCTGCATCAATCTGGGTGGATGACGAGATGATGCGTTTTTCCCTTCAGTTAAACGACCGTCTTATCATTCTGGAGATGAACCAGGAAGCTGAAAGGGCAGAGGACCGCAGGATGGTCTCCAGAATCGCAATCTTAGAACTTCAGGTCTCACGGGAGAAGAGGTTCAACCAAGGAGTTCCAAGAAGCGTACGGTTTTCATCAGTGTATCATCGCAATACATTACATTGTATTCATTTTCTCATCATTCCGTTGCACTGTTTCATATTCTGAGGATCCGAGTGAGAATATAACAAAATTCAGATTGACATTCAGGGTTCAGCTTTTCCTAGGCTGTATCATGACTCGGGACTGTTGTGGATCTGCAGCCAGACCTTAGAACCCGAAACGCAACCGGAAAGACCGGAGTAGACGGAATCTAGGCATCTTATGTCAGCAGTTCTGTAAACGAACACATGACAAAGGAAACCGTTACAAAGAAGAAAACCATGCCCATCACAAAGTTCTCAGACTTCACCACGCAAGGTCCTCACATACAGAAAGTCCGAGTAATGCAGCTTCCATCAGGTTCGGTACTACTGGAGGATCCGAAGCTAGAGTTCGAAAGCACCTTCCTCTCGCTGATAGTGAATGTCAACTGCGCAGGAGATTTTATTATCCTGCAGATCATAGAAAATATTGGGTGGAGTGCTACTAACGAATAACTCCGTGAGGTTGCGAGTGATTTTGACAAGTCCACCAACTTAGTCACTTCCACACCCTTCCGATACTTCTACATTTGGAATGTTTCACTGGAGGTGATGATTCCGAATTCGGAAGCTCGGAACCGCGGGAACTCGGAAGCTCGGAAACCTGGAAGCACAAGAGTTTGACTGGAACTTTGTATTTTTTCTTAAAAACCCTTTCCATTTGAATTTTACGTCATGATATGCATTCCACACTCTCCCATAATATTCCTATGCCTTCCATGCATCACCCATGACCCCAACATCATCTTATGCCCTTACCCCATTCATGTATCATCTTCCATTCTTCCACCCCATGGCTTTTCCACACCTAATCCTTATGGTACCCTCATGGACATCTAGATCAGAGTACAATAGGTACAAACATGTAGAGTTGTATATAAAGGACAAGAATGCAGCCACCAGAGGGCAGTCTTGTCCTCTTGGTGTTTTCCTCACCACCTGTGGCGTCGACTCATTTTCCCTTCCCTTGAATAGCAAAAGCGGCCCAGAGCCTTAAGTGGTTCTGAGTTTTGGATAACCCGCTGACTTCTGAGTCCTTGCTCGCCTCCTCCTCTTCCTCCGCATGGCTTTGCCAATCCTCATCTTGTTCCTCATCAGTAACTTGTTCTACTTCTGCGGAAGGCTCTCCGCTGGGTGCAAATTCAGAGTAAGTTGCTGGATTGCAAATCCAGCCACGACCATGACTAAAATTCACGCCAGCCTCACTGTTCTGGCGATCGTGCGTATAGACGTGACCCACATCAGCAAGACGCTTGGTTAGTGTACATAATTGGACAGTGCTGTACAGCACCTACAGGCGGGTTACAGCATTACATAAAGGGCCCCCCCTGCACAGCGCTGTACAAATGCGATCCGCTGTACAAGCAGCATCATGCAGTGCAACTGGTCCATCAGGCACCCTCAGCTCGGCCAAATGACTGGACCAAATTTGCATGTAATCAATATATTTATTATATGCTAATATAACAATTTTTAAACTACACATGTATCACATCACAACGGGAGCACTGCTGCCATCTTCGTTGTGACAAAAGGGCGTCTGGAGGCACGCGGAGGGCCGTGGGTCGACGGCAGGGAGGCGGGAGGCGCGTGGAGGGCTGAGTCGACGGGAGAGCGCGCGAGTCGACGGGAGGGCACGCGAGTCGATGGGAGGGCGTTGCAGATGGGACGGCGCGCGAGTCGACGGGAGGGCGTTGCAGATGGGATGGTACACGAGTCGACGTGTATGCACGCAAGTCGATGGATGGGTGCGTGTGTTGACGGGCTGTCGTTGTTGTTGGTGCACTGGTTCGTCCCGCGTGAGGCATCTGGAGGGTGCAGGAGAAAAAAATTAGTTCATCGACGCAGTGAAAGAGGAAAAAAAATTGCCTTCCTAGAAGCAGCGATGCACAAGCGAGGTGGCAGGCCGAGTGGGAGACGCGGGAGGGCACGAGAGCGGGGGGGAGTCACCAGGAGGGTGTGCGAGACGGCAGAAGGGCACGGGAGGCGGGGGGAGTCTATGGGAGGGTGCGAGAGATGGCGGAAGTGCGCAGGAGGCGGGAGGAGTCAACGGGAGGGTGCGCGAGACGGCGGGCCACCTTCGTTAGTGCACTGCGCTGCCTCTGCATCGTCATCGTTGCGTCATTGTGATGCCGCCGCAGTCGTGGTCCGGGCCGCCGTTGCGTCATCGTGATGCCGATGCCGCTGCCGCTGTTCTCGTCGTTGCGCTGATCTTGACGCCACTGCCGTTGTTGTCATTGGCTGTCATTGCCGTTGGTGTGTCGTTTCGTCGCGTTAAGTAACTGGAGTGTGAAGGGGAAAAAAATCAGTTCATCGATACAACGAAAGAGTAAAAAGGCAGTCCTCGTTGTGTCGCCGCTGCTGTCGTAGTTGGTGTCGTCGTCATCATTGTTGGGTGCCGCCACCGTCTTCGTGTCGTTGCTGTTGGTGCGCTGAAGTTCCCTCTCACTCCCCCTCGAGGGGGTGCGCAGCGGATGTGCGGCGTTGTGGTCATCATTGTCATTACCGTTGTCGCCGTCCACCCTAACTGTACGTCTTCATCTTCATCATTGTCATTGTAGGCCGCCACCGTTGTTCTCATCGGGGCGTGCAGGTGGATGGGAGGGCATGCGAGTCGATGGGAGGGCGTGTGAGTACGGAAGGGCATGCACACGTAAGCCGATGGGTGGGTGGGTGTGCATGTTGACAGGCTGTTGTTGTCGTTGGTGCACCGTTTTCGTTGCATGTAAGGCATCTGGAGGGTGGAGGAGAAGAAAATCAGTTCATCAACGCAACGAAAGAGAAAAAAAAAACATACCGTCCTGAGAGGCAGCGAGTGGGGGATGCCATCGTCGTCGTCATTGTGTCGTGCCATTGTACCTCGCCGCCGTCATCCTCGAAGTCACTGTTGTGTGAAGGAGACGAGTGTGTGAAGTGGGGGGAGTCGACGGGAGGTGTGGGGAGTCGACGGGAGGACGCGAGAGGCAGGGCGAGTCGACACGAAGGCGGGGAAGGCCGCGGGAGGGTGCGCGAGACATCATTGTGATGATGCTGCAACTGGAGTCGACAGGAGGGCGGGGAAGGCGGCGGGAGGGCGTGCGAGACATCATTGTGATGATGCTGCGCTGTTGTTATTGTTGTGCCATCGTTGTCGTTGCGCTGGCTTTGTGGTTCACTAAGTCAACTTGCATCACGTGATGCCCATGTTCGAAAAATCGCCAAGTCTGCATTCAACTTCAAGTTTCTATGGGAGGGTTTATAAAATGTAAATTTGATCATTGGGTACTTACAAGTTCTACAATTGGCTGACTATATCATTTTATCTTTAAAAAATACTGTGGTCTGCTATACTCTACTGTGACTTTGTGAGGCTGTAGGATTGTCACCACTGTAGCTGCTGTGGCAAGACTGTGGTGGCTGTGACTGCTGTTCCTTTTGCTGATGATGTCTGTGAATGCAGGAGTGTCGAATATATTCAGAAAGGTACACCTATTGCTAACGTTGTTGTTACATGGTTTACATGTACAGGCTGCGGAATGGATTTTCCAACAAAGCCCTTGAGAAATTGTAAGTGATTAGTCTTTTCGTCCCGTCTGACATTGTCACTGGCCTCACATAGGCAGGCTTGCTTCAGCAACCTTGAAGACACAACTTGATAGCCTAGACCTAGTTTTAACTGTGACGAGCAGCCCCATATCGGTTTGGATAGATTTCCCACATCATACCTTCATGTACTAGTACTAATGTTTAGGCAAATGTGTGTGCACGCTTACACATAACCATGTGTGATCATACATTTGTGTTCCCGGTTGTAAATTGTAAGGTGTTTCCTATATACATACTAAGTGATGTGGATACCATTGATATCTATCTGATGACACAATGAATGTATGTCTCCTCTTCCATGTTTGCTATGGTGTGAACCACTTAGTCACCACTAGTTTTGTACAAACTTTTTCTACCCTCTAAAAATCACCTATTTTTTAATCTGTCTTGCAAAAGTGTTTATTTTCATGGTTTGAACAAATCCCCAAGAGGGTTTTTTAAAATAAATAAAATTGACTGAGAAAAAATTTCTACATGTACTCAATTTGATGCTGTACTACAGATACACACTATGGGTGGTCAAAAAGCCATGCAATAGTCTCGGGAACCCTCCTGTGTGATGTTTAACTGATATGACTGAGAACCACTTAAGGCTCTAGGCTGCTTTCACTAGTCAAGGGGGAAGGAAAATAAGTTGACACCATAGATGCTGAGGAAAACACCAAGAGGACAAGACTGCCCTCTGGTGGCTGCATTCTTGTCCTTTATATAATACTCTACATGTTTGTACCTATTGTACTCTAATCTAGATGTCAGTGAGGGAACCATAAGGATCAGGTGCAGAGGAGGCATGGTGTGGAAGAATGGAAGATGATACATGTGTAGGGTAAGGGCATAATATGATGTTAGGGTTATGAGTGATGCATGGAAGACATAGGAATGTTCTGGGAGGGTCTGGAATGCATGAAATGACATAGTGTACAAATGGAAAGGGTTTGCATGATAAAATACAAAGTTCCGGTTGAACTCTTGTGCTTCTGGGCTTCCGAGGTTCCAAGTTCCCACAGTTCGAGGAGGTGGTGGATGCGGTGGAGGACGAAAATGATACGGATGAGGATTGTTGGAGAGGGATGAAGAGGACGAAGAGGAGATGGACATGCTGGAGATAACATATGAAGAGGACTGATGGGTACTAATATGCAAACAAAGTGTAGTACCACTGAGCCTGACGTAATCCGATGGTTTCTGGATTGCACCAGCTGACCACAGTGTAGTCCAACCCACCCCGCACTCTCTACGACAGTCACATCTTCTCTTTTGGAGTCTCTGATATGACTTCTGCACTCTCCCTTCCAGAGACTTGGAGCACAATGCCAGTTGTGCTGCACAAGAGCACCCTTATGAGAAGCCACTCTGGCTGCACCACTCCCTCAAGCCACAGTAGGAACTCGTCACAAACACGTTCTCTCTGTTCCATGACCACATTTTCATCGATAGTAAGTGTAGCAAACGAGGAGTTTAATCAGCCCCCCAACTCGGATGTTTGTGACAAAACATTACTCGATATTCTGTCCTCGACCAAGCTGATTTCCAAGCAAGTTCCCACAATCGACACTGATCATTGCTTCACGATCATTCAAACTCTTCAAGATCTGTCTTTCGAGATACGAGTCAGGAAATCCGTTCCATCAGCTCTATTATCTGACACTTTCACAGACGTTCGCAGACGTTCAACCCGAGGAGTTTCGACTGCTAAGTCACGAGTGAAGAAACTCTTTATATCCCAAGTAAGCATTACATCGCCACTCCGCAACTATACATACCAGACCATTCCCATAGGCTTTTCTACAACCCCGACCTCCGTCAACTTACCGGAATGACGCCTCTCCCAGTGCACGAGTGCACCCCCGCCTTTTTCGCCGAATGTGTTCGAACGCTCCTGAACCCTCACCAACAAGAGCACGTCCGGTGGCAATTCAAATTTAACTCTGTGATTCGCGGCCTAGGAAACGGTGAATCGAACATCCCAGACTTTCGACTTGACTTACACCGGGCCGGTCAACACGGACACCCCGTCTGGGTCGGGAGCTGCAGATTTAGTCAGTCATGCATTGACCTCCAACGCCATCTGCAGAAGCTCGTGTCCAACGCCTCAAACATCGACATGGCGTTTATGGTCACTATTCGCGATAAGGTTTCTAAGCTGCAAGACCTCGGCCGTTCTCTCGGTTTGCGACCGCGACTTCCGGAAACAGATTTCGACTTCGAACCGTCTGACGAAGAGCCCCCCCGTCTACACCCCGTCATCGTCGAGGATGTTACCTGGGTCGACATCAGGGCCGTTAATTTTTTCGTGTTCGTCCGCGGTGACGATGGTCAGTTCAATTTCAATCTCGGTGAAGAGAACCCGTTCGCCGCACGGGGGGTAAGTATATCCTCATCATATATATCGTCGCACTATTCACTCTAGTGCCAGACCCTACACCCATACGTGTCCATGGAGAAAGTCACAAACTTACTGGACATGGCTTCCCGACGGCTTCTGGGTCGGATCGCCACTATCATGGAGGACCATCAAGACAGCGACCACGCGACAATCCACACACTTCGCAATGCTGCGGAGGCCGCCGTGTTCCCCGTTGATTGGACACACTTCCTTCGGGAATTCCAGCGGTCGTTGTACGACACAGCCTGGTCCCGCTACAACAGGGATGTCCGAGCGCAGGTGGAGCCGCTCTCTCCTTCCGCCACCGGCGCTTCCGGTCAGCAACAGGCTCCCTCTGGAGCATTCCCAAACACAGACGCGTCACGAAAGAGGAAGTCGGCCGGACAAAAGAAGAGGTCGAAATCAGGCAAACGTAGCAAAAGTGCGTTCACAATGGTTGGATCTTCCGGGGTACTGACTCGATAATGACTACCTTAGATATGAGGGCGTGACTCGTGTGGAGCACTCGGAACGTTCACGGCATGTGGTTGGAACGTGGGGGACACAAGGTGGATAATCAATTTTTGTATGGACGTTTTCTGTTCCGCTACTATCCGACCAACGGGTCTTAACTCTTTGTGATTCATTCTTTACGCATTGTCGTAGAGAGTTGTTCCATGCACAATGGATGGAGCTGCTTGATGAAGATTTCATATATGCATATGAACATGGAATGGTGGTGACTTGTTGCGATGGCAAGGTCAGGCGGTTGTATCCCCGCATCTTCACCTATTCCGCTGACTATCCCGAGTAGTAGTATGCATAGTCATCAGGAAAATCAGTATTTCATAATTATACATAAATGTCGAGGATTATGCATAAAAATGGGCATTATGGAGTTGAGCATAAAATGGAAACGTCCCTATAATGTTCGCATAATTACCTGCCAAGATTATACTAATTTCTATGCCAAATTATGCGTAGTGTCGAGGATTATGCATAATAAGCCGCTTTATGGTGTTGACCATGAAATAGAAACATCCATATGACATTCACCAGTGTATACCAGCTTTTATGCTGAATTATGCATAGTGGTCAAACCGTTATCATTAGCAGCATAACTAGGAATACAATGGGTCACAGAGTAGCAAATAATGTGAACGAACGGAATCAGAAAAAGGCAGTCAAAAGCAGGAACATCACTGAAAAAATGTGTCGGTGACGCAGGGTGGCACAGGCTGCCATTTAAAGTCACCATTGCATCGTTGTCACAATGCTGCCGCTGCCGTTGTCGCCCAACTCGTTGTTGCATCGTCGTGATGCCGCTACCGCAGTCATTGTCGTCATTGCAGCATCTTTATCAGGGAGACGGGAGGGTGCAGGAGATGGAAGGGCATAGGAGGTGGGGGGAGTCGATAGGAGGGCACGCGAGTCGATGGGAGGCTGGACGTGAGGGCGTGTGAGTTGATGGGACAGCACGCAGGTCGATGGGAGGGCACGTGAGTTAAAAGGAGGGCGCGCAAGTGAACGGGAGGGCCACAGGTCAATGGCAAGGCGGCGGGAGGCGCGTGCAGGTCCATAGGTCAACGGGAGGGCGTGCAGGTGGATGCGACGGCACGCAACGTTGATGGGATGGGACGACCAGGGACGTACCGAAGAAGCTGCCTCGAAATTAGCGCGAATGTCCAAAATGAGACCAGATAAAGGACTTACCTGGAGGAGTCCAAGAAGCTCGAGACGAAGCAGATAGCCTGAGCGGCGAACTGCGCGTACCAAGGGAGGCCCACAGCCCACGGAAACATCCTGCAGATGTCAGAGACAAGCGCATTGACAAAACAGACATACCGAGTTGAAGAAACATGCTGGAAGGCCAGGAGGTTGAGGAGACTGAGTCAGGAGGCGACGGCATCAATTGGAAGTGCCAAAGTGATGGAAACACCACCGGAGACAATGGGAGATGACAGGAGGACGGCGCAATGAGCGGCGCATGTGGCGACTCCAAACGCGTCAAAACGAAGACATAAACTGTCGAGAAGTTGAGTCAGCGTGACCGCGATAAGTTCAAGACAGAGCACGTACCTGGACCGTCCACACTACTCCCAAAAAACCACCGACGATGTGCCAAGCACTCAAATCCACTGCGTTGGGGCTTTCAGGCGACGATAGGCGACGATACGAAGACGGAGGGTGAAAGCAGGGCGAGGCAGGGGCAAGTCGAGGATGACATATGGGCATTGTCTGTCATAGGTGGCAAACTTGACGAGTGCACATGAAAAAAATGGTTCAAGTTCCCAGTCACTGAGCCTACTTGAAGACATGCGAGTCTTCCGCAGCCAATTTACACTCTGTGGACATAGCTCATGCAAAGCCTGCTTCCAAAGACGGGCGGGGAAGAACAGTACCTGGATGATACTGTTTTGGTTCATGATGGCCAAAGCGTGCTAATCGAGTCGCAAGGTAAGCTCAACCGTCATCTCTGAGAAAATATCAACATTAGTGACAGGCTATCAGGTCGGGCAAATTCTTGTCCTGTTCAAGATTCACAATAAAGACCTTGGTACTCTATTTCCATCAATGGTCAAGAAGCCTGGTCACCTTGCATATGTTGAATGGCTCACTCCTTTCAGACGAATGGATCCAAACATAATTGTATCAAATTTCGCATATCACATGACATGGACAACGCCTTGCAAGTGTATTTGATACAGACAAGATCCACTGCAGCTGCCACCTGTTGCCAAGCTTTGGGCCCGCAGTTCTGCGCGAATGGAAAAGTAGTGATGTGCTGGATCACGCGCCTTCATTTTGGGTAAATCTGTTTGTCGACTGGAACATGTATATGACCATCATTTAGTTCATCTTAGTATTTATTGGTTAGAGATCTTTGAAAATGAGCCTACATGTTTTGACACATTGGAAGCGATGCTTCCGAACTCGGAAACTCGGAAGCATGACGGAACTGCGGGAACTCGGAACACCGGAAGCCCGGAAGCACAAGAGTTCAACTGGAACTTTATGTTTTACCTTAGAAACCCTTTCCATTTGAATTGTACGTCATGATATGCATTCCAGACCCTCCCAGAACATTCCTATGTCTTCCATGCATCACCCATGATCCTAACATCATATTATGCCCTTACCCTACACATGTATCATCTTCCATTCTTTCACACAATGCCCGTTCTGCACCTAATCCTTATGGTATCCTGATGGACATATAGATTAGAGTAAAATAGGTACAAACATGTAGACTAGTATATAAAGGACAAGAATGCAGCCACCAGAGGGCAGTCTTGTCCTCTTGGTGTTTTCCTCAGCATCTACAGCGTTGACTCATTTTCCTTCCCTTGACTAGTGAAAGCGGCCTAGAGCCTTAAGTGGGTCTGAGTTGTATCAATACTACTATGTCAGTGCTGATGTAGTTGGTGGATAAGGATCAGAGCCCTAGCATAATGAATTTCATATCATCAAACTTGTAGCATCCTGATACTGAAGTGATAACAGGCATATATGTGCAGGTAATGACAATAATGAAATACACTCCTGATAAGGAACAGATAAATGAGTATCAACAATACCAATACTTGCAATAAGCACAGCAGAAAGCCATGTAAAGGCATGGATGGAAGTGGATGAATATATTAATTGCAATGCTTTATCAGTACTGGCTCAGGTGTGTTTAGCAGCCCTTTCATCAGCAAACTCACCCTTTGCTGTACAGAGTCATACAAATCTGTAGTGTTACAGACATTAAAGAGACTTACCTTGTAATGCAGAGCTCCACAGTACCATACAGCACTGTATTCTCGTACCCGGGCTCAGGCTCATATGCGGTTTTGCTTCTTCATTGCAGTGCAAACAATATATATATATATGTTACTACAGTACTATACAGTCGGGGTCTGCGAATACAGCGCTGTCGTCGTCACGCTGTCGTCGCTGCCGTTGCATCTTCACTGTCATCGTCGCCGTCATGGTTATGGTTATGTGTGCCGTCTGGTGCAGGCGTCTTGGCCATGCAGGCGTCACGTCGCCCATCCTTGATGTCGCCATCGCGTCGTCGATGTCGTCGCATTGGGTCGCAGTTGCGACCTGCTCGTCATGTCGCCATCGTGGGGGGTGTACACGCGAGGGGTGAGGCCCGACGTGGCGTTGGCCGTGGCGTCATGGTCTTCGTGTTGCAAGCATGACGACCGCGCCATCGTTGCGTTGGGCGCGTCGTGGTGCAGGTGTCGCAGTGCTGGTGGCTGTCCCATGGCTGTTGCTGCCGTGGCCTTACCGCCGTCGTTCCACCGCCTCCCATGGCGTCGTCACTGTGGCCATCCCGTTGCTGACGCCGTCGCATTGTGGTCGCAGTTGTGACTCATGCGTCACGTCGTCGTCGTGGTGTCACCGTCGTGCTGCCATGCTTGTCGCGCTGGTGAGTGTCCCGTCGTCCTTGTCACGTCGTGGTCGCATTCACGACGTCGTCACCATTGTTGTCGTGCCGTGGTCAGTCGTGGCCCACGCGTCGCGACGTCATCGCCGCTGCGGTCGTGTGTAGTGTGTGTGAGCGGGGTAGGTGGCTGGATCGAAAACTCACCTGGGTTCAGGGGAGGGCCGCAGCTGACATCGGGGGACGACATGGGGAGTATATGGCGTTGTGCGAGCGCGGTAGATGTTGGTGGCGTCGGCAGGTCGACTTCATGTCATGAAAAAAAAAAGCTAAGTTCGACAGGCATTAGGAAACAAATGTGTAGACTTACCTAGTCTCGCTATTGTATTCGGCTGTACCTCTCACCGAACTTAGTCTGTAATCTCTGTTGTGACTGTATTGTCTGTAGGAAAAATATTTAGTTACTCACAGCCACAGGGTCTGTCATGGTACAGAGGGGTGGTGTCTGTATGGTCTGTGTAGGACTTCAGGGGGCACAAAATTCTATGGGCTGTGTGGGTCAGGCAGGTTGGTTTACTGATGTCACTTGGGTTAGACAGTATTGATGTATCTATATATATACATTGAGGTACTATATAGTAGGAAGAGCATGGTAGTGAGGCGTGCTTTCAATCCTAATTGGACTCAGAAAGCATCACTTGGACTTGTTGAATTAACACATGATTGCACTGGCAAGAAACAATGTAAGGCAGTAACTTACTGACCACAGGTGGGATGTAATCAGCACAACAGTGGCCACAAGCAACACACAAATGAAGATGGCTGTTAAAAATATAGAAAAAAAGTGTACAATTGAATATTGTGATATGACTCAGAACCACTTCAGGCTCTAGGCCGCTTTCACTAGTCAAGGGAAGGGAAAAATGAGTCAACACTATAGACTGAGGAAAACACCAAGAGGACAAGACTGCCCTCTGGTGGCTGCATTCTTGTCCTTTATATACTACTCTACATGTTTGTGCCTATTGTAGTCTAATATAGATGCCAATGAGGATATCATAAGGATCAGGTGCGGAGCAGGCATGGTGTGGAAGAATGGAAGATGATACATGAATAGGGTAACGGTACAAAGTGATGTTAGGGTTATGGGTGATGCATGGAAGACATAGGAATGTTCTGGGAGAGTCTATAATGAATAGCATGACGTAAAATTCAGATGAAAAGGGTTTCTGAGGTAAAATACAAGGTTCCGGTCGAACTCTCATGCTTCCAGGCTTTCGAGGTTCCGAGTTCCGAGTTCCTGTGGTTCCGGTATTCTTCCGATTTCGGAAGCATCACTTCCAGTGTGTCCAATGTTAATCATTTCCGCACCCACCCGATGCTTTCAACACTTCCGACACTTCTGATCATAGTCTACAATTCTATTTTTGGTGTGGCCATCGCTGGAAGTCATATTTCCGAACTCGGAACCAGAAGAACCAGAATCTGACCGGAACTCTTGTATTTTACCTTAAACTCTATCAATCATGAAAACCCTTCCCATTCAAACAGTACATCATTTTATGCATTCCGGACCCTTATAGGATGTTCCTATGTCTTCCGTGCATCACCCATGACCCTAACATTATCTTATGCCCTTACCCCGTTCATATATCACCTTCCATTCTTCCACACCATGCCTCTTCCACACCCAATCCTATGGTATCCTCATGGACATCTAGATTAGAGTACAGTATGTACAAACATGTGAGGTAGCATATAAAGGGCAAGAATGCAGCCACCAGATGGCTGATTACATTGGCAAGATTGGAGTTCTGTGTATCAGCATAACCAAGTCTGATAATCATGGTAGCAAACGGCATTGGACCCTGACTCACATTAATGTACCACTCAAGCTCTTTTCTGTACTTCTTTGTTTTTCTCACTTCTCTCATTTGACGTAGGAAATTCACTGCTTTCCTTTCCGTTTTCTAAACGAGCAGAAATGTGAGGTTGATATTCTCTGGCTCATCAATCATCTAAGATTCAAATTCCTACCTCACATGAATCTTCAAAGAAGACCTTGAATAAATAACCCGTCCATTTTAAAACCATCTCCCAAGTTTATTTCATTTCATCTTTAAGCAAGGCAAACGTTCGGATCTTGCAGTCCCGGTTCCGGTTCCGAAAGGACCGTGACTGTCAGGCACAAACGGACCTTCCCTCGTGATTGAACCCCATGATTTAGCAATAAATTTCCAGCAGAACACGCTGTTACTTACTTCAACCCCAGTGTATTTTTCCTGATTGAAACATTTCTCCCTGACATGTATGAACACGCTCCATTACAAGCGTGTACCACTCAGAGAAAAAGCACCCGTCGAATGCCTTGAGTGCAGACATGCTTGTTTCCCAGTCTGAAAAATAAGAATACGATCCGAACTTGGAACTTCGCTTCCTTCAGGTGGGACGCATCGTGTGATCAGGCTGTGCCGAAACTCCCGAGTATAGATCCTTTCACTACAAGCTCCGCATGAATTTTTTTTCCAGCCACCTTCAAGCTTGTCTCCATAAGTCACTTGGTGCTCTGAAACAAACGAAAGTGATTCCACACGGAGATGCCTACCCAGGAGGCCATGCATCAATGTGAAAATCCCACTTTTGCTTTTTCTTTTCGATTTGCTAGGTTCTCCCACCCCACTACCCATGGCATCGGTCAGGGCTGGGTCTGAGGCATCCGCTTCAAACCGGGTTCTGAGAGATGGTGCCGAAAAGCCATCAAGCGAGCACCCAGGATATCTATCCAGGGTGTAGGAAGTGACTTCAGCCACCGACTGCATGATGGACCACCAGACTTATCATCTCCGCTGACCCAAGCAAACGAGTACTATCTTTCGACCGGTGTTGCAAAATCTGCAAACCACTTGCGAAGATGTCAACCATCAGTGGCTTGCGCTTACCTTGATATAACATTATTTATCTTTCAATCAAGTCTCACACTGAAATGAGATTGCAAAGGTTTTTATGTTTAGCCAACTGATTTATCAGGAAATTTCAGGGTTCCAGGAGATTGTGATCCTTGTTCAGAATTGTCTACTATTCCCAGATCATATATTGTCATGGAACATATGTGTTCATTAGGGAAGCCATTCCAATGGCTAAATCACAATCTACTGGACATACAAGTGTTGTCAAGGCTAGCTAATTTACTTGTATGTTTGCACTAGGATTACATATATATGTAACATAGGACCCGAATTATGGCAAATGCACTTTCTACTACAACATTAAAGTGAAAGCATAAATATATACATTGCCGTACAATTAACCTGAGCTCACCATAGGCTGCGTGTAGAAGACTGCCAGACATGTCCGACGATCAAGGCAGTTGACTTTCACGGCATCTGGCCGACGAATATAACAGGCAAGAATGAGGTGATGAACACCCTACCACTCTCAATGCCCACCCGACCAGGCACCTAGTAGATGGGTACACGTATGCGGTGACCCCGCTCCCATGCCACACACTCACCAGGCTGCGGTGACCCGGTGGCACCAGGGGTGATGTATCAACGACACGACAGTGATGACACAGAGGTTAGTGTAGTGCGGTCGCACCACATTGAACCGGCATGACAACCAGCACGCCGACGCCACAACGGCCGGTGTGGCACAATGGCGCAAGGACTAAAACCCCGCGACAATGGCTAGCACACCGTGATGACAACGACGGCGTGACAGTCAGCGCAGCACGATGGCGCTACAACCAACACGCCGCGACGACGGTGACGACACAGTGGCCAGCGCAGTGTGGTCGCACTACATGCCGTGATGGTGATGACGGCGATGCGATAGATGATGCAATGTGACAACCAACACGGCGCGATGACGACGACGACACGGTGGAGAGCTCGTCAAAGGGGACGGCACGATGACAATGACGACAACGACGCGATTGGCCGGCGATGGCGATAGTGACGGCGCAGTGACCACCGCATAGCGAGGGAACAGGGGCGACGCCGAGCGAGGAGGTCACGAGGGGGACAGCAGCGTGACGACGACCGTAGCGATGGCGTCATCGTTGCTTGGCGTTGACCTTCCCCTCATGTAAGTGGTGCCGACCAGAGGATGACGCGGCACAGGGTTGTGACTGCAATCCAACAGGATAGGCCAGCCGGCATGGCGTCGGCGTGGCCATAAGGATGAGGCTTCTAGGCCTTAGTTGGAGGTTGCAGACGAGGGTGAGTCTCATAACACCTTACAGGATAGTTGCGCTGGCTAAAAACCATACCTTAAAGTTTCCTAGCGCCTCAAAAAAAGTGCTGCCAATGATGGTGATGAACCGGCGTGCCTAGCGTGGAGAACAAGGGCGTTAACTTCGGAGGGTGGGCACAGTCACGAAATATGCACGATGCCCTTCCTAAAATGCCTATCTTCTTGACGAACTCGGTCCTGAGCGTGCTGATAATCAGCCACACTCATTGTGACCCCCGTCATCTTGCAGGATTTGGCATCCAGATAGGTCGGACTTTGAGTCGGAGCCCTCAAAGTCAATCAAATATGAAAAGAGATTCAAGTCAAAGTATGATCACAAAAACTGTAGAATGTAGATATGACCTTAGATAAGCCAGCGGGCCGTATCGACACTGTCGCGACTCGGGTGACTGTCGTAACTTCAACAGAGAATATCAGGCCAGTTCGAGGAAGTTCCGTCTCGATAAG
>JBBPTO010000662.1:0-24838 GCA_038094155.1 Pulveroboletus cf. aberrans
ATATAAGACATCATAAACTGAACTTAGACATGTGTAAATTAATTTACTCATGTCACCCCACTGTAGATACCCTCCAGTAGCTAACAAAATACAGTACACTGAATAGACTACAGTACAGATCCATTTTCAGTGATTTAGGGTGACATTTTGCTCGAGCTGTGCACAGACGATGAAAAAGGAAATATATTATGTAATGTGCGAACGCCCTTGTTAATGGACAACTTTGAGGTCTGTGGGAAGGATGGTCACCCAAAAAGGCAAGCATGTGGCAATTATTGAAATTAGTGAAATTTAATGCAAGTTAGCAAAAGTAGTGCATGTTGGTGAAACAACCATATCAGAGTGAGAGTGCTGAGGTAGGCATTGCATTCCTGGATCTGATCGCTCCTTCCCTCCCTCCCATGCACTGTTGCCTGCTATTCTTTTGATTGTCAAAGGTGCCCTGCATGCTCAAAAAAGGAAGCCCACTGCTAAGGGAAACTGGGAATCTGAGCCAGCTCAGCAAATTGTGCCTGCTAGTTACCTAGGGTGCACTCAGGGAGGCAGAAGGACTGCTCTGATTGGTGGAAGTTCTGATTCCAGCTCCTCAACCAGTGACTCAAGCTCCATTGATGATTCAGACTTGGACTATCCCAGCTTCAATGAAAGCTTAACCATGTTTAGCCCAGACAAATCAGGCTTGTCTTTCTTGTCCAGCATCTCCTTGAGTGAAGGAAATTGTCATCAAAGGAAAAAGTCCAGGAAGTGCAAGGGAGGGCAAAGCTTGAGCCACAAACAATGCTCAAAGTGGACCCCCAGGTTGGGTATGGTAAACTCAAACTGATTCCCCTGACCAAATATGATGGGTCCACTAACTTGATAGCCTTCCACCACTTCTTAATCAAAGGAATGGCCTGTGTTGAGGCAGGACAAGTTTTCAAATCAGAATGAGTATTCATTTTATTGCATTACTTGACTAGCAAGGCACACAAGTTCTACTTACAGGAAGGGTCAGATAATCTGTATGGATGAAAATGCTATGACTTTTTTTATTAAGTTGTTGAAAATCACTGTTTTCCAATTATTTTTACAATGAAGCAGCAAGACAAGCTGCATTGGATGTATCAAAATGACAAAACTGTTCATGAGTTCATTCTTCCTTGGCACCAGTTTTGTGATGCTTCCATGGCCTTTAGAGAGGGTTCTTTTATTACTTGAAAATAACCTAACAGGGGTACAATGTGAGCATGGTTGACAGCAACATCCAAATCAGGAAAGCAATTATCATGCAATGCATCCACTGAGTTGGTGAAAGCATCCAAGCTTATGCTTGGTACCATTGAGCACGCTCCACATGTCAACCCTCTTGCATCCATGGATCTTTGTGCATGTCAACCAACCCATTTTTGAGACATGAAGGAATCAACTATGCAATATTCTCATGAGTCACAGCTGCATGGCTGCAGTACTACTTACTAACAATAACACATCATTGTGAGACAGTTGCTTCATAGAAAGATCACACAATGTGAATAGACATGGAATGATGTGTATTTCAATATTAAAGTGACAATGTAAAGGAGAAAAAAAAGATGTTGTGTGAAACCATGTAAGTCTATGCACCACCAGATGCATTCTTTCCTGGAGGTGCAGCCATGCCATCAGTGACATTGTTGTTCCCTTATTGTTGTTCCCTTCTGGTGTGGAATGGTAATCCAGATATCCTGGAGCCATTAAAGGAACACTGTTTTGAGGTTGGGGCCAGAATTGGAGATTTGCAGAACTATGGTAGTAAAAGCCTCATGCTTGCATGTTACTATGTAGAAGAAGGAGGGCACATTGTGTTCACTTCAGGGCAATGACTTCCATGCCAGTACTCATATGGGTTCATCATGGTTGGCCTATACATACCTATAGGTAACTGCAAAGTTGAGAATTGAGACCATGAGGATACCAGTGACCTCCCTCTTGCAGAGCTTTGCCTTGTGGTTTATTGGTGGTGACAGGACAGTCTTGAAAACCTTTAGTGACATTCAGGTGGTGAGACATGTCATACTGCATGGGAAGAGAATAGATGTCATGTTGATGTACTGTTGGCACATCACATTGTGAGGCTACTGGTCCATCATGCACTGGAAAGACTGCAGGCACATTGCATTGTGAGGCTATTGATCAATTGCATGGCGGCAGGGGAACTGCAGGCATGTTGCATTGCAGAGCTACCAATTCACTATGTGGGAGGACTGCAGGTGCATCATATTGCA
Organism: Pulveroboletus cf. aberrans; assembly: GCA_038094155.1. NCBI lineage: Eukaryota > Fungi > Basidiomycota > Agaricomycetes > Boletales > Boletaceae > Pulveroboletus > Pulveroboletus cf. aberrans. The sequence continues at coordinate 2,244 of JBBPTO010000662.1, forward strand.
GGGCTCCAGGTGCATGGCAATGTGAGACTGCTGATGCATCACATGGGAAAGCTGGAGATGCCTTACATTGGGGAGTTGCTGACACATCCCATGGCAAGTGACAGTGCAAGGGCATGACACACAGGTTATGCACCAAGCTTTCATCTCTCTGGACATGACCTCCCAGATGCCTGACCATCTCCAGTCTTCCTTTCCCCTTTGACCTCTGATCTCTGAACAGAGTTTGAGCAGATAATGATGAGGTCTTAACAACTTTCCCTTGCTCTGCAGTGGGAAGGTTTGTGACTGGCATGCAGGCAGGGGCAGCATGATGCTTATGCAGACTAAATGCATTATCCAAGTCTTGATTCCTATTGATGCATGGCTCTGTAACCAGGCAGAGTTTTGGATATGGCTGAGGCCATAAGGGTTCTTGCATGAAAAGTGTGGCAGCAGGTATTTTTGACATAGCATTTGAGTTACTGGATAGAGGGGCTTGAGTGGCACAAGATGGGAGGTGATCTGTGGTAGCCACACACTCATCTTCAGAAGAAGCAGAGGTGACATCTTTTTTCTTTGCCTTTTCTTTGTTGCCTGAAGTCAAGGCATGCTTCTTTCAGGAATGGAACACATGACCAGATTTGAACTTGCACTTGTGTGACAACACCTTTCTCTTGTCATCTGACTGGTTGCTGATGAGGCCATGATCATTGTCCTCAGATGACTCAGAAACATCCTTCTTTCCATTATTCAGTTGGTAATTGGATTCAGATGGTGAGCTGGGATCCTTGGCAGGAAGCTTCTTAGTGTGTGCACATGTGATGACAACTGCTGCCATTCAACAGTCATGAGTTTGATTTGACAGTGCTTCAGGTGGACCTGATAGTTCTTCAATAATGTTCAACTTCTGAATGGAAGGTGTGTGTTTTCTGAGCTGCTTTGACCACACTGGAATATCATTGGAGTCTGGAATGGATATGGTCTCACTCTGGGGTGATGGTGCTCAATGCTTCTTGACACACATTATGGCATGGCTGGCACCCTTATGTAGTACTCTGAGATGATTACATGTAATATTTGCAAAGATTCATTTACCTTGAACATGTGGAGAATTATGATCTGAAGCAGCACCATGGATGATGGGCACCTTGAATGCTCTGAGGACAGCTGAGATTCAGGTCAGCAGAGTTTTAGAATTACAAGCATGACATATTCACCTAGCTGTTGATGATCCTTCTTGAAACATAAGCACTGATTGAATGTATCATTGAGAGCAGTAAGAAGGGTGACACATTTTGCAACAGTGAGATCTGAGATTCCTGTTGAGCCAGATTTCAGGCACAGAGGCTGGCATTCCTTGCCAGGAAAGGAGACAGAGTTAGAAAAGTTATAACAAAGAACATTTCCAGGGAAATGATTTCTCTGTGATCCATGTACATTCAAATGTTTTTAGAATAATTGACAGAAATTCAAAGTACCCCAAAGCCACACTGAACTTACTCAGAACCCACATCAATGTGCTGTGCACTTATGCATGGTGCTCCAATTCTTTGGGCTTCAAATTTCTTACCTCTATTTCTTTAGCCTCTTCAATCTCTTTCTCTTGCTTTGATACCTGTTTTCCCTTCTTTTACAGGGGTCTTTCCAGTTCCACAACCACATTGTCAACATCAAAGGTGGCAGAAAGGTTGATAAGCAAATTCTTATTGCTTAATTAACAGGTAAGTTACATATCAAGGGTTCAAGAACCTGAGATGTTGACAGTGCTCAAAGAAAAACTAAGGGTGATGATTAGTACCATACCCATGGCAATCACCCATAATGGCTCACATTGGCTGCCCCAGGAGTAGCAAAGACTTGGCCAAGACCCCTGTCCTGATTTCAGCCATCAGAAAGACAGCTTCAAAAGCATGTGCTTTCACCATCAATGAGAACTAGAGTTGTTTAGTTAGACATGTATTTATATACACATGTTTCATACTTACATGCTAAGCATAGTTCTTGAACAACTTGTGGAATAAACTCTGGCATTGAGCAAGTGTCTTCTTTACATTCTCTAGTATTTCAGCCTCCTTGAATTTCCTGCCAAGTATCTCAATAGTCCTTGTGAAACTGCTTGTAATACATTGGCATACTTTGAGCTATCAATGATTATTCATCATGCACCAGTCTGCATGATGATAACAGAGCCTCAAATCAAACTGGAACTTACAAGGAGTGGAAGTGACAAGGAGAGCGTCAGGTAATCTTGTCAGTTCTTATACCTTGTGAGTGGCATAGAAGCTTTGATAATGGTTCCACCTGTTAAAACTGTTTATTCTGGTTGAGAGTTGCTTGCTGAAACATGCAATTACTTGCTGGAGTGGCATGCCCACCTGCCTGGTGAGCTCAGTAAACTGCATGTGAATTTCATCAAACCCATTCTTGAGCAGAGTAAGTATGGTTGTGAAAGCATGTCCAAGTGTAAATAATGAATCCATGTCTAGGCTTCATGTATTGGAATGGTCCTTGAAGGTGGGTAAATAACCAGTGTTATCTCCTTCAAGAATAAATAAGACAGCAGAATTTGTGCTGGTGGATGGCATGCCAATGATTTCCAGATGCTCTGAGTCAATAGTGGATATATTGACATCCATGGAGGCAATCAGATCTGCATGTACTTCATTCAAGCTGGCATGTAGTGTGTCCTTCCCATTAGATTCATTCCCTGCAGGTAACATGTTCTTGATGACCCCTACAGCTGACTCAGCTGCCACCAGTCTGCAGTGTCCATGCAGGCTTGCATGGATGTGCTGAACCAGCTCAAGAAGATAGTGGGTCACACTCTAATTCTGCACAACAGTTTAACAATGGGTATGTATTTGTATAATTACTACCCACTGTTGGCTGTAGTAGGGCCACACACCAGAAGGTTGTATGGGGGCCAGGAGCTGTCTTGCTGGCCCCATGGGCTTGAAATTTTCAATACTGTTTGTTGTGTCATAAGGAAATCAGTATACCCCTTATCACCAGCATTGTGCAAGAAAGGTATGTGTGCACTTGCTTGACAATATGTCCTTGAATAGAACACTCACACCTCAAATAAATGGTACCACAAAAGGATCACTGGCAGAGTTGTTGAAGCTGACCAGCCACCTATACATGGATTGCTAGCTTACACTGAATACAAGAGAGAACACACCAATAACTAGGCAAGCTAGATGGTGCACTATACAGCATGCACCAGCAAGGGGCCTAGTGGAGGTTATGGGTAGTGGACAAGGGATTGTGACTGGAAATGCCACAAGAACTTATCTGAAGTTCTTGGGCTGTCTATTGGGTGGTTTATATATCAAAAGTAATATATGGTCATGTTTTTGTCTTGTCATCCATGTATAGTAATCATGAAAGGTCATAGAATGTCATGAAACATCCAAGAATTTCTGATCTGTCAGCTTGCTGTAGAGTTGGCCAATAGAAGCACTGTATTTGAAATGTGCTCAGTTAGCCACTTTAGGGCCAGCCAATAGAAGCTGCTGAGTCATCAATAGAAGCCCCTGAATTTGTCATAAAAAGTCATAATAAGTCATAATAGAAAAACTCTCTAGAAGATCATGGAATGTTATAGAATCTTCTGGAATAGCATGTGACTATCTAGCCTATGTGATTAGTCATGTGCCAGTCCATGTGACAGTCCATGTGACATGTGACCGAAGGTCACGTGACCCCCTTTGAGTGTGGAAAAGCCAGAGAAAATGACAGAAAAGTAGAGAAAATAAGGAGAAAAAGAACATATTGTAACAGTTGTTCTATGGCATACCTGAAAACTGGCATAACAGCTGACTGTAATGGGTCTGGGCCTCACAAACTAGACCTGTATTGTGGTTAGCAGCCTTCATGGTGATATGCAACTTGATTAGAGTCTGAATAGGTGAAGGGGAGCATGTGCACCATCCTTCCCCAATCTGCTCCTTCATCACAACATAGTGTGAACCATTCACAGATGAGGGTATCTGATCAGGTACAGAGGGCACAGTTGTGGTGGAATTTATGCATACTTTTTCAATGGTGAGTATCATTCAGTTGACCTTCAAGAATCTTATCTTGGATGCCTCAGATTCTTTGCACAAGAAAACAAATAATTGGGAGGCAAGAAGAAAAAAAATGGCAGATCGACACTATCTTATATTTTCTTTCTATTAGAATCTTGACCAGACATACATTACATGCCAGATCCAAGAAACAGATTGATGCACTGTGAGAAAAAAGGTAAGGTTTATTCTCCTCACTGATTTGCAACTTGCATTGTAATGTCACCCATAGTGCTAGACCCTCACCATGTGTGGAATTGTCTGCTTGATGCAATGATCCATTGATCTGCAGGGTCATGAAATTTTGCATTGTATTGTTGCTAGTGTCATGCACCACAACAATGTGATCCAAAGTGTAGTGAAAGTTTCTGTCAAAATCTATAGTAAGGAAAAGGGTATCCAGTATTACATACTTTGGGTACAAGTATAGGTCAATGAACAGAGTAGGTCTCACCTCAGCCAGAGGTCCATGAGAGCAATCACAACTGAGGTGAGTCAAGAAGAAGAGAGTGATCAAATAGTAAATTGATATGTCCACATATAACTGTGGAAAACTGTGGCACAGAGTTAAGCAAGGATAAGTGATATGCATTGGAAATAGTTCAAGATGAGAAAGAAATAGTTTGAATAGAGAAAAATGGATTGTACAACTTTCAGAAATTGTATGAGGTGTAGAAAATCATATGACATTTTGAGGTAAAAGCTTAAAAAGATTAAAGTGCAACATCAAAGTAAATGTAGCAGAGAGCACTCAAAAGAAAGCCAGGGCTCCTTTGGAGTTGTACCAGGGTTGTAATGGAGTTATACTTTGACAGTTTCACAACGATTATGTAAATAGAATGGAACAAATTACATGAAGCTTCCAATGCATGACTGTGTACGTATAGCTGATCTACAATTTTGATCAGATACATCACCCCTGAGAGTACCATCTCTCCTGCAGCCAACTTCAAGGCAAACTCCCTAGAGTTGTATATCTGCTGCTTTGTGGTTATGATTGCTTTTATGGCAGAGCATGTATATCTGTGAGTGATGAGATAATTGGCAGCCCATGAACCAAGCATGAGTGCACAGGCCCATATCACCCCCAGATTGTGACCATCATATCAGTGTATTCCATGAAGGTTGTGAGCATGCATGTACATAATGGGTGTGGGGGAGGTTCCCTGATAACTGTGATGACAGAAATGATGTGAGCTAGATACATCAGCACTGATAGATGAGATGGTGCTGACTGGTCTGGGAGAGACTGGATGCAGTGTTAGTTAAATAAATGGGACACCAGTTACTTTGTATGTGTATTGCTGATCTTGAAAAACTGCTGTTGCTGATATGCAGTCTGCTTCCCAGAGCACTTGAAAAGTTTTGATTTCTGTGAGTGGATTCAAATCCATCAGTCCTTTTAATAGCCAGAATGTTATGCTAGTTAGCAACCATACCTTCTTCACCCAACTCAGAGGAAGTAAGGAGCAGTGGCATAAGGGATTCCACCCCATTGACAACAATAAGGAACAATTCTTCCCAGAATGATTGTGTATGTCACCAGCAAGGACTAGAAAATCCCCCCTCAGAATAATGCATGCTCTTTCTGTTTGCACAGAATCATGAGGTCAACTGAATCCATGACAAAATGAAGTATGAACTTTACTGCATGCAATGGATGCCTGGAGGTGCCCCAACTGTTACCAGATAGAAATCCTTCACCCTGTCTGCAAACAGCTCTCTTGCATCCACTAAATGTCCAAATGCAGAGATGAGATCACTTGAAATGGGTTGATTAGGAAATGATCAGATAATTGGATGCTGGATACTATGAATGTGTCTTGATTCTACTTTGGAGATGCATTGGATTGCAAAGAAGATCAGTGATGTTGAGTGTCCACATGGAATTGGTGGGCTATGACCAGGCATGAGTTAGTTAAGACCTAATTCAATGGAGGCACAGTGAGCATAGTATGAGACACTAAACATGTCAGGATGGTCACTACCAAGGTTCAGTCATACATACTGAGTGCTTCTGACCATTATGGGTTGCTAAGTCTAGTCCTGATTGTATTCCACAACCCTTTTATTATGACCGGATCCAAGGCCCTATCCAACAGCATGTTTGATGTGTGTTGGTGGCTGTAGCCATAATTATCCATCAGCTAATGGCATGTCAATCCAGTTTGGTATGTATGATTGAATCATGATACAAGGCTGTTCCTATTTGTTCATATTGTACATTTCTCTTCTTGTATATCTACTGTGATTTTCTGACCATTTGCTAACATTTACACAAGCACAATTGAGTAAAATAACATCATGCATACATGGTATCAGATAGAGGAAAGCTTGAGGATAAGGGCTAGAAGAAACTTGTAAAACAGTACCATGTCCATTCCAGTAAGTCATGTAACATCAAGCCTTTCAAGACAGCCATGAGCTGCACAAGGACCCACAGGCCACAGTGTTAGAGCCATGTGAATGAACTCTGGTGTATCTCCAGAACTCTGGAGATATTGATAGGATCTTGGCTTCACCTTATGTGGTATGCCACTATTCAAGTCTCAGTGTTGTGGTCCTGTATTTGCAGAGGGTCAGAGGTGTGGAGTTGAGTCATCTAGACTCAGAGGATGATTAAGGATATCCATTGGAGTTCAGTGGAAGCCAAGCATCAAGCTGATCAAAGAGAGAGAACATTGAGTGCTTAATTCGATATTACGACTGGATAGGTACAGTGGAGATGGTACAGAATATATACTATGGAGAAGCATTGGATTTGTAAGAAAGTCATAATGGATGAGTAATGAAACAGAGGTCGAAAAACTAAGGACCAGAGCTGCATGTTATGGCTGACCTAAACGAGGGCAGGTGTAGAACTGTTGAGCTGTGAACTTAACTGTGGACAAAAGGATGATGGGGCTTGATGATTGCAAGATGTCTACAAGGAGCCTACCTACTAATGAGGTTCAGCAATGAAGGGTGCTACTGAGCTAACGGTGGCTGAAGGTACTACTGAGTTAATGGTGAATGAGAAATCTGCCTACTAACAAGGGCAAATGATGAGGACTTCCCTTTGAAGGGTGGTGACAAGGAGACCTCTAAGCGAGGTTGACGATAGAGACTTTCCTCCTAGGGGTGGTTCACAGCGATGAGAAACAAGAAGGTATTAAGGCTACCCTTGGGCCTGTATCATGGAGTGGGAACAGCAATGTATTCCAGCAATGGTGATGGTACAAGGTAGAAAACAGTAAGACTAGACTGAGGGACATGTATGCGATGATGTGGGTTTATATACATAAAGGGATTCAGGGCAGGCATGGAATGCAAGGGAATATGTAGGAAGGAATTGCTGACAAAGCAAGTGGAGTGGAATCGCATAGAATGCGATGGAAACAGATGGTAAGTCATGGTATCAGAGTCAGCGATGAAAAGGAATAAATGTCCAGATTGGGACTTATACCCATGTGTAAGTAATTGTTAAGTCAAGGAAAAAAGTATAGCCCAAGATAAATCCTAACACTGCACTGTAAAGATGCTAGGAAGCCCAGAGTGGGTTTCCTGAGCAGTTAGTGTTGGGTGTGAGCAGGAAACTCGACCCAAAAGGGATCCAAGGGTCTAGAACAATGTCTGAGAGGAAAAGAAAGAAGTCCACTCAACTGTAGAGCTGGAAAATAAGAGTCTGGACTTTCCTGCAGTGGTAGGGCTAAAGTTCGACTATGAGAATGGTCAATATTTGCAGGAATTGACTTGAACAGCAGCAGGAACAGTAGAAAACAAGTCCTGGAGACTTTAGATGATGACTGAAGGTAATGATTTGATGCAGACCAAAGTCCAAGATACAACATTCATAGTCTGGGAATTCCCAAGACTTTGTACATATTGGGGAAACGTAGGTAAAGTTAGATGTAGGGTCAGAAAACTATGACAACAGGAACAGAGATGTGTTACATGACTAATGGAACTGGGTCTGATGGACTCCTGCCCACTCTCTGAGACTCTATGTATGAAAAGAAAGAAAGCTGGAACTCACCTGACTCAGACCTATGAATACCAGACAGATGGACACCAGGGACAGGATAGACAGCACTCAGAGTTTAAGGGAATGTGTTGGACACAACTTCTTCAGCTTCGGGAAGGGCTCAGGAACTGGAGAAAACGAGTAATTGCACTGTAGAACTGTACAGTCTCCTACATCTGTGGGGGACTTGCATACTGACTGTCCTCAGTCAGCATGGCCATGCTGACCTAAGATGAAGTCACAGCTCGATGTCAGTTGTCCACTTGACCAAATCAGAAGATCAATTGCCCACTTAGAACAATGGCTCAGCAGTGCCTGAACATGTGTCATGTCAACACAACCTTTGGACACAGGTTTCCTTCTTTCATTCACACCATTCTTGCCACTCCCTCTTGACTTCATCTGTCCTACTCTCATCAATATCAACATGGCTGACCTGCTCACCTCCCTCAAGGCCTTGAACAATGTGGTTCCAGTGACCAACTCCATCAAACCAGACACAATCAAGTGTGTTGACGCAGCACAGGACAAGCTTGCAGCTACAGTGGCATGCCAACCAGGCAATGGGGACGATCTGAAGAAGGAGCAAGAAGGCTGGTGGGGGGAACTTGGCAATTCTATGGTGTGTGGCATGTCCTTGTTTCTGGTTCACATCCAATGCCCAGCAGGCAGTGTTACAGGCTGCTCTCCACGAGGCCAACATGGTAGGGGCCATACCAACTTGTCTCTCTTCCAACCTCCTTCAGGCTGTTGGTGCCACACAAGAAGTTGCAGAATGATGGAAGGCTATGGCATGTTTAGATTCTCAAGTCACAGTCGCAGGCCTGATCTCGATGGAGGTCGATGAGGTCATGACAAAACCAATGGAAGTGCCCACAACAATGAGTAAGTTCACCAAGAGTGGGAATTTCGAGGGGGTGATGGTTTCAGCTTGCAAGGTAAGGTTGTGTGCAGCTCCACTTCCCTACTTAACTTGTTACAGCATTTCCACAAGGATACCAAGGAGGAAGACAAGGTCATGGAGGATTTGGGCTTGAGGGTCAAAGAAGGGTACCATTATCCGGAACCCTGCCAGTTCTGCAAGAGTAAGTGGGTCATATGTGTCACAAGGCAGAAGGGAATTGCCTGCAAGGCCTGTAATGATGCAAAAGGACAGTGCAAATATGCTTGGAAGACAAAGGCTCAACAGGTGGCAGAGGCAGAAAAGGAGAAGAGGCTGGCAAGTCCAGTTCTTAGTAAGTCCATCTCTCCAAGTGAGTGTCCAATACTAACCCCAGTCATAGTGCACAAGTTTCTTCCCCATCTGGTCAACAAGGAGATACTTGAGGTCTTTAACAAGGAGCTGGAACAAGTCCCAGCCAAGGGCAAAGGCAAGGCAAGGGTGGAAGAACCTTTGTTGAAGACAGTAATGGTCCCACATCGGGGTCTCCAAAAATTAATGCTTCAGTTCACTGAGATGGAAGCTTGGATCACATTGCTCAAGTCAGAGATGGCAGCGGAAAAGGTGAGGCATGTCTGTGCCAAGATCAAAGTGGTCAAGATCCAAGACAGGATCATGGGGGCCCAGGCCATGGTGGGGACATGGTTGCAGCAGTAGGTAGCATCATTCTTCTTCCCCTTCTCCTGTCCTATACTTGTATCCATGCATTTGTTCATGCAATCCCAAGTGTGTGTCCATGCCTGAGGTCCTATGTCTGATCCAGGAGATTCAACAGTATCTGGCCAGGCAGAGTCTGGTGTCTACAGGGTAAGAGGCATGGTAAGAAATAGGTACTTTATGAGGAAGAAAAAGAGATCTGTGGTGCAGCGAAAGTGAAGTCTGCAGGGGACTTAGCTTCATGCCTGAGTCGGATGAGTAAAACAAAGGGAATGTTATGGAATGTCCAGGAAACTTGACAGTTTTCTCTTCAACCACTTTCTTCTCTATCTTTTTCTGTTTGTCTGTTCGGTAAGTAAAAATGGGTGTGGTGCTCCGACACATGGGAGAAATAAAATCAGTCTGAAACTAGAAATACAAGTCCAGTAAATGTCTGGGAAACTATCGGGAAATCTATAGTACTAGTCTTTTTCTTTTGTCTTTGTTTGATGTGAATCTAAGGTAGGTGAGGTCTCCTGTCAAAAGCTGGGATAAAACAGAGGTCTCCAGACAAATCCTGGAGTGAAACAGAGGTGGAGAAATGTATAGTACAGACAGTATATGAGACAGTATGCAGACAGGGATGGAGTCATTGTTCAGGGTCAGGTGCAGGGTAGTCTTCATCATCTGGTGGTTCTTCTTTGAGATCCTTCAACTTCCACTCCTCTTTTCCTGCCATCTTGTTGAGTTCTTCATCATCTAACCCAGTCAGTCTGGACATGGGAATCAAACTTTGTGATCTTGCATGGTAAGGGATAATACAAAATGCTGCATATTGGAGAGCAGATACTACCCCATCCAACTCAGCCAACAGGTATGAACCTCCAGTCATCCAGCAAAGGACAACCATTGGCCTGATGTACCTGGGCTTCATCTTCCAGTTGAGTTCCTTCTTGGCTTTTAAGTTCTGGACTAAGACTAGACTCCTGGGTTGGAAGTCAAAGTCCTTGATCCAGTTCTTCATCACTATCTCGAAATGCTTGATGGATGTGAAATGGGCTTGCAGGATGCGATCTCAGATCTTGTCAAGGTCATCTTGGCATTTCTGAAATTGGCATGCTTGCCATGCGATTAGTTGAGCGGTGGCAGGAAAATTATCATCTGACAGTGGAAGAAGAAAAGTAGCTTCAGATATGTCGAAAGGAAAAAGGGGCTCTATGCCATGAACCATAAAGTATGGTGAATGTCCTGTAGATTTCTGAATAGTTACCTGTTCTGCCCAGAAGACTGAGTGAGCTGAGTGATGCCAGCGAGACTCATCCCCCAGGGAACTTTTGATGATGGCCTCCTGGACATCATAGTGACATCTCTCGACAATCCCATTGGCTTGGGAGTTGTATGGAGAGATTCAGATATGTTGGATCTGGTAGCAGTTGGCAAGGAGGTCACATGCCTGTACAAAGGCAGGGCCATTGTCAGTAATGAGCTCAAAAATGGGACCCCACCAGCAAAGTATGTCTTCGAAAATGAATGTCATGAGGGCAGATGCATTCTCTGACTTGAGCATATGCCATTCCAGATATGAGGACATGACACAGTGGGCTTGAATGATATACTGGTATCCACCAGCTCTAGGCATCAGCATCATATCAATATGAACCTTATGAAATAAATTGGAAATGAGAGAAACAGTAGGCAGAATGTGGAAACAAGTGGTTTGACATGTTTGGCATTGATGGCAGGTATGAATGTACCATTTAACATTGTCAGCAAGCATGGGCCACCAAAATCGCAGGAGAAGACAGGTACGGACAGAGTAGACACCTTTGTGTCCAAGGTCATCATGGGCCTCCTTAATAAGTCTGTAGTGCCGGTCTTCAGATACTATGACCTGGTGCCAGCCTCCAGGCATGCAATGCCAGAGGACATCTCAGTGAAGGAAGAAATGAGTGGCAGAGGAGATGAAGGAATGAAATTCACTGTCGGACATGTCAGGAGGATGGTGGCGAGTGGAAAGGAAAGTGTGAATAAGTTCCAGGCAGTGAAGAGATGTTGAATGACCTAAAGTGCTATAAGTCTCCAGACAGAAAACTAGCAGGTCAGCAACACAAAGAAAGAAAATGAAGGGATGATTGGTTTGTCCCAGGGGGAATTCATAGGCTAGAGCTCCATGGAAGAGAACCACAGGACTTACAAGAGGTGAAAGGGATGATGATCTGGAAGAGCTCCTATGCTTCAGACATGGCTGACGATCACAGGACTTGATTCTTCACAGATTAGGACAGAAGGATGAAGAGATTGATCACAGACATGGCTGGATCACTGAAGATAATGAAGAACTGAACTCAAGATGGATGGAAGATAGACAGCAGATAGATAGATGATATTGTGCTCTGTGCAAAACACAACTTTTATAGTCTGGGCACATCCAAGACTCTAAATACATGTAAAGCACATGACTGGATTGAAAACTGGGTTGTCAGATCAACTATCTGGTGACCAGATCGACGGAGCCAGATCGACTGGATGTACAAATGAAAGTGTCTGGTGTAGTAAAATGAAGGTATGACTTACCAACAGGTGACGGACAAGGACAGATCAGATTGGATATGGAGACCAGATTGTGCAGAATATGCTGGATATGCTGGATATGAGAACAGGGAACTACTGTTCCCTATAGCAGGCATCTCAGCCCTTAGCTTTGGCGGAACAAGGGAATGGTGGCCCGGAAGGTTCATCGGGCTGCAAGGTGGGGTTGAAGACTTGATCAATAAAAGCACAGTAATCAATATAAACAGGAAGGATTTTCTGATCGGCCATGTACGGTCCAGGGTAATCCACTTGGCAGACATAGTAAATGGAAAGAGATGGCAGCGCTAGGGAAACTCCACGATATCAGTATGGGTGAGAAAAGACAAACTGTGGGAAAGGACATTCATTCAGCAGTGAAACGGCAAAGGAGTACATATTGTCCAGCCAATCCTCGTGGTCATCCTCATCTGGAGGGTTGGACTCGGACAACAGATGGTGAGAGAGACCATCAGCTCTGGTGTGCTTGTCAGCAGGTACATGGATGAGATTAAAAGTGAAAAGAAGGATCCCAGCAATCCATTGGTTGATAATGGTGTTGGGCTGCAAGTCAGGGTTGTTGATCATTCCCTTGACATACTTGGTGTCCATTTCCACTGTGAAGTTAGCAACTCCAAAGATGAAAATGTAGACTGCTCGCAAAGCTCAAAAAAGGCCATATAACTCAAGCTTCACCTGGAAATAGCAGCTCTCCACCTCATTCAGGATCAGAGACCCAAAGCAGTTCAGATACCGCTTTCCATCATCACCAACTTGGAAGAGAATGAAACCAACTGACATCTGGGACATGTCCACTGCTAGAATCACCTCCCTTCCAGACTCGTAATCAACTGGACAGAGCATGGGGGACTTCAATATCTTGTCCTTCAGATGAGTGAACGCTACCTTCTCTGGCTTACCCCAGATGAAAAGAACACTTTTCCATGTCAAATTGACCAAAGGCTGGGAAATGGCCACTGTAGGAGACTCAAGCTCCCTACAGTGACATTCCCACTTCCTTCAAGTATTCATACATCCTCCGAGCTCCTCTGAAGTCCTCTGCTGTTCCTCCGAGACTCAACAGTCACAAGCCATCTTCTCAAGTCAGAACTCCAACCTCTGGAGGACCAGACATTTGTTCCCACCCTTTGGATGAGTCATCTGTGAGTTGAAGTTGTGTTTCCTTATCAGGATATTCCTTTATTTAGTATCTGCATTCATTCCTTGATGTTTCCTTTTGATTCACAGTCTCAGAAATACCCAGACTTAAAAGTTTGTACATAGAACTTAGTTCTAGAAGTGAATGACCACCATCCAGCATCAGTTCTGAGTCTCCGAAGTTGATTTCCTTCATTTCCCTTCAGCTCCAGTCAAGTCCTGCAACTCCTGTCAACTCCTGTCAACTCCATAGTTGATTCCTTAGCCCTACCAAACAGGGAGGAATCAGACTCTCATTTTCCAGCTCTCTCAGGACATTAGTGAGCCATTCTTATTTGCCCTCACCCTTTTTCTTTCTTTCTCTCTTTGCAATTTCCTGGGTCAAGAACTACACTCACACCCTTTTCATCAGCTTAGGAGTTCCACTTCAGAGTTCCTAGGTGTTTTACACCACATAGTTTCATATGAAAATTTGCAAAACACTGCACATACCTAGAAATGCCCATACCTCAGAGACTGTCTTACACTCCAGCCAGTCCTGGATCTTTTGGACTTTGGCTTCATGGAGAATCTGGCCTTTGAAAGTGCATTTGTGTCTGACTATAGTGGCATTGGGGGTGGCAAGGATGAACTTCTTGGTGGAAATGGTAGTGCTGACAACTTCTAAATGGGTTAGGATATGGTTGACAATAGTAAGGTGCTCCCATATGAATCTCCAGATACCAGGGTTCTCCAGGATGGTCTCGTATGAGCCATCGGGGTTGAGGTACTGGGTTTTCATCGATTTCACTGGGAGGTCATTGATGAACAGCATTGTGTGGTGTGGAATCTCACCTTGGAGGATAAACACCATGTCGGCCTGGTAAACCCGCACAGAATTAGTGTACCCCATTGGAAGGGTTGTCAGTCGGTGCAGTCCGAGAGGAGTAAGGAATGTGGTCATGTTCCAGGACTTGACATGCAGGGGCCTCTGGTCATATCCAGCAAATAAGTCCACCATGGTGTATACAGTGTATCTGGTGAATGATTCTGCCAGCTGCTCTATGAACAGAGGGACAGATGTGTTTCAAATGATGACAGCATTGAGGGGTTGTTGTTAAAATCTGTGTGCTATGGAGGGGTAGAGATACCCAGACTCAGTTGCATAGTGGTAGTGGAACAACTGTTGTATTTACCTATGGAGGGGTAGGGATACCAGACTACAGACATAAGTAAAAAGGAAAGCTAGATGTAGCTAAAATACTAACCTCAGTTGCACAGTGGTAGTGGAACAACTGAGGAAGTGATTATGAAAGTGGACACATTAAATAGTGACAGAGATCAGAGTGCATGAACTCTGATGTAACTCCAATGTAATGTCCGGAATAGAAAATAAAAGGTTCAAAAGGGAAAGAGGATGTTACTGAATATCGCATTAACTCCAAATAACTCCGGAGTCAGGAGTTGTACTTGGTAGGCGAAAGCTTCAGAGTTGAGCAGAACAGGTCTGGAGTAAGTCAGAGGACCTTGGAGGAGTTATATATTTTGACACTCCCACTCACATGGATTGGAGTCACATGGATGCTGAAGGTGTCAGTTGAAGTGCTGTCAGCGCAGAGCCAGAGGATGATAGTGGCGCAAGGCCAGGAGATGGTGATGGCACAGGGCCAGAGGATATCAGTGGAGTGCCAGACGTGATCAGAGATTGGTGCTCCCACTGCTTCATGAGCATGTGCCATGATGGAGCTGAGAGTGGCATAGAGCCAGAAGAGGTTAATGGTGCAGGTCCAGTGATTGTCAGAGATCCGGAGGACATCAGAGGACAGTGCTCCCACTGCTTCCTGAATGCATGGTGTGGCAGAGTTATCTTCTTCGTCTGGTCTGAAACTTGCTGCTGATTGTGAGTGGTCAGATGTGAGATCCTCCCACTGAACCTCAGTTGTGTGTGCTGAGGGAGTAGAGCTGATGTGGGAGGTTTCTGAGAACCTGTGGAAGAAGGAACTGGTCCAGAGCTCAGTCTGGCAATGAGGCAGTGCTCCAAGATGTCCAAATTCTGGAGTAATGTAATGGACGTGTGAAAGTGGCCTGAGGAGTGCCATCTGCACCTGATGGTGTCAGGACTGTTGCAGACGTAGCAGGCACTAGCACCAGTCAGGAAGATGGTTTGGAAACTGGCCTGAGCTAGTTGTTTGATGGAGATGATGGAGTGTTTGAGCTCCAGGACATGCAAGATGTCGTTGAGTGGAATGATGTGTGTGGTGCCTCAGACCATGGAGCGGAGTTGTAGAGTCCCAGTTCCAATGGCGTGTGCTATGGAACCATCTCCAAGTTGAATCAGACAAGGTGGGAGAAGGATGGAGTAGGTATGGAAGGTGCTGTGGTGTGGTACCATGTGTGAGGTGGTGCCAGAGTTGATGACTGTGCTGCGTTTGATGTCAGACATCATCTTGGACATAACACAAGTGCAGATAGTGCAGGGTTTGGATGAAGGGACCTTGGACTTTGAGTCAGCCTGCTCCAGAGTTGTTTTTGTACGTGAATGAAGGAGGGCTTCAATGAAGATGTTTGCCCTTTCCAGAGCTGTGGAGGTGTTCTCCGAGCTTCTTGCCTTGTAAGGGAGAGAGGTCTAAGTAAGTGAATTGGCCTTCTGCAGAGTTGTGGAGCTCCAGTCCAGAGTTGTCATGTATGTGCACTTCCTCTGTGTGAGAGTCAGCTTCCAACTCTTGTATGCACAACAGTCCTTTGTGTTGTGGCCTGCACTTTCATGGTGTTTGCACCACTGGGACAGCTTGCTGAAGCAGTCTGCAGAGTTGGTGCAGTCAGTGCAGTCGGAGTGCTTGAAGCATCTGGAGTGCGGAGAGGACTTGGTCATGGAGTTGGAACGCTCCAAATGTAAGACACATGGAGCATTGGAGGAGTGGGGACCAGAGTTAGATGTATGTGAGTGAGAGAGATGCTGAGTCTCAGGTAAATATATGGCAACATAAGAGTCACCTGGGGATGTTAATTGAGTGGCCTTGGAGGCCAGCAGAGGAGCACTTTGGGTGGCTCTGAATGTTCTTCCTGTTCCTCCTCCTCCAGAGCATTTCCCAGAGTGTGACTCTGTGCACTGGTCCTGCTGGACTGTGGAGCTACCAGCAGAGTGGCTGGAGTGGCCAGAGGTGATGCATTCAGAGTCAGAGTCGACCAGAGATGGGAGTGGTGTGTTCTCAATGGAATGTGGGGCAATGTCAGAGTCACCTTGAAATAATGGATGAGCAGTCTCAGAGCCTCATGCGGGAGTGCTCTGGACCACTATGGATGTTGCTCCTCCTCCTCCTCCAGAATGGTGTCCAGAGTCAGAGTTGAAGAGCTGCTTAGGCCATACCATGTCGAAGCGGTCAGCAGAGGTATTGGAGTCTTCAGAGGGTGCGAGTGCACATTTGGAAGTGCCTGCAGGAGATGGGGAATGGTGAGAGGCCAAGTGGGCTTGCAAGGGAGTGCTGTGGATAGCTCTGGATGTTTCTCCTTCTCCTCCTCTGGAGCAGTGTTCAGAGTGGGACTTTGTGAGCTGGGCACACTGTGATTTCAGAGTGGCCAGTGGAGATGTCAGAGGATCCAGAGGTCCCAGATGGTGCATGAGTGGGCTTGAATTTATGGCTCAAGACCTCATGGAGTTTAAGGAGGGCAGTATATATTGCCTCAGAGGTGGTGTATTCCTGCATTAGGAGCAGGAGGTCGTCGGATATGTGCTCCACAATTATTTCAAATGCTAGATCATCATGTTTTGTTCATGTGTCAATGTCAGGAGAGGCAGTTTCAGAGGTAGCACTGGAGTTGGTAGGAGTTGGGTCAAACCCAAGGATGATGATGAGGAGGTTTTGGCAGTGAAGGATCTTGGTGATCCGGAGTTTCCAAATATGGAAATTTAAGGGGCCCATGAGAACAGGACAGTTGAGAGTGGTGGTTGCATTATCTGACAGCATAGTGTCAGAAACTGGAGTTAAGTGATATTGTGTGGCGTCATGGGGCCAAAGAAAAGATGTTGGAATAACGTTAAAGTTAGTCCGGAGTTGTCTGGAGTTAAGCAAAGCACTCAGGGTCAAAATGAAAAGTTTTCAGGCACTAGCAGGGCTCATAACCTGTCAAAATCTGTGTGCTATGGAGGGGTAGAGATACCCAGACTACAGACATAAGTAAAAAGGAAAGCTAGATGTAGCTAAAAGACTAACCTCAGTTGCACAGTGGTAGTGAAACAACTGAGAGAGTGATTATGAAAGCAGACACATTAAATAGTGACAGAGATCAGAGTGCATGAACTCTGATATAACTCCAATGTAATGTCCGGAATAGGAGATAAGAGGTCCAAAAGGGAAAGAGGACATTACTGAATATTGTGTCAACTCCAAATAACTCCAGAGTCAGGAGTTGTACTTGGTAGGCAAAAGCTTTGTAGTTGAGTGGAACAGGTCCAGAGTAAGTCAGAGGACCTCAGAGGAGTTATATATTTTGACAGTTGTAGATCGTGGACAAGGTGAAGACTCTTCTTGTCCTGCTTGAGGACACAAAACCAACGGGAATGGTAGGCAGCGGTGGAGGGCTCGTAAACTCCAGACACAATCCAGTCTTTTATGATCTGGATCACTTCCTGTTGCATTGCCAGCAGAATAGGGATGTTGCAGAGGATCCAAGGGGTATGCAGGACTGTCAGAATCTTGACTGGCAGGAAGTACTGCTCATCGAGTTGACCCTGCTCAGTAGGAACCTAAGCAAAGGCCTTCTCATGCATGCAGATAAGCCAATGAATGAGCTTCAACTCTTTGTGAAGGAGCCACTTGGTGGGATCGAGATCTAACTTATCAGCATGATCCTGTGTAAAACAGTCACCTGGAACAAAATCAGAAGGATAGAAGGATAATGTAGGCAGTCTGAGAAGAGGGTCTGGGGGCAAATGCCAGAGAACACAAAACTCCTTGGTCATGGGAGCAGGCACTGAGTGGACCTTCTTTGCTACTGGTTTGTATGCAAAGGTATGTCTGTCCGAATCATAAGAATAAAGAGAATGAAAAACACTAGTTAAATTGTGGGAAACAGAGGAACAAGTTGAAGAGACATAATGATAGTTAGACAAATGCAGAGATGGACACTTTGGGCTACTCTGGAAAACCCTGTCAGGGCTTGGATACTCAGGGTATGTAAGGAGCCTCTGGGAACTTAGTGGGGAAGCAATGTCCAGCGTGGAAGAAGTAAAGGCAAAAAAAGAAATAGACTGCAGAGTGGATAGAGAAGCAGGATGGATACCAGGTGTGTGTGAGTCACTGGCCATCTCTCCCCTGGATGTATTCCAGTTCATCGAGGCTCACCGAAAACCCCACTTGACAATGCTCTGGTGATTAGTACATGACAGACCTTTGTGGCACCAGGGACATCCTTCCAACCAAGGCTTCATTGGGAGCCGATACTCCTTCCTGGAGTTTGGGTTGCATAGTGTGATGTTCTATCCACTGTCAGAGAAATCATCAGTGGTCACACTCATGAGGCAATGGAACGGATGCCCAAGCAACAGGTTGAAGTTAGCTCAGGCCATGACTTGGACTTGCAGATTGATTTTTCCAGGACCAAAGCTGAGTTGGAGATTTTCAAGAATGCCAAGAGTGGAGTCAGTGTTGGTGTTTGCAGAGGTCATTGTAATGACATGGTTGGATCAGCTGGGGAGTCCAAGTTGCTCCCAGACTCACTTGGGCACAATAATGACTTTGGATCCAGAATCTAGGATGCAAGTCAGCATCTTTTCAGTTCCCACTACCTTGGCTTTCAAGGATTGGAGGAGGAGGCTATGATGGGCCACAATGGTCCCATTCTCCAACCTATGGAGATGCTCTCCATATTCTCATTCAACTTGTCCAGGGTTGTGACCAGCAAGTTCGTTGATGTAGACAGTGTTTGCAGCAGTAGTTGAGATCCTCTTGGTAGCTATGGCATTCTTAAATTGGCAGCAGAAGTCCAGCATGACCACAAACAAATCCTTCATGGGCACCAAGATATTGATCTCAAGCATCCAATCCAAAACACACTTGGGGGCAGACTTGTCTTCGAGTGGAAATGTGCATCTATACTGTGCAGGGAAAGAGGGGGTGGAGTAGAAAGAGGACAGATTAGTAGGAGTGACTCTTGGAGGAAGGGTACCTTGTTCCAGAGCTTTGCCAGCCTTCAGAGCAGATGGACTGGATATGGGTTGAGGAACGGGAGTGGGAGTCAACGGCTTTCACAACTGCTATATCTCCGGAGTCTCTATTTCCTCAGACACACTTGCAGCCCTTGGGTTGGGCTTCTTGAGTGCACTTTGGGGAAGAATGGCAATGCTGTTGAAATGGACATGTTTCCCAGACTTCCTGTCCTTTGCTCTGTCAGCTTGAAAGGTAGCCCATGCTTGGGCAATATATGGCTGAAACTCTGGGTCAGCAACTTCTAGGAAATTATTTACTTCCTTGTTGTGGTTGTTGATTGTGGATAAAAATGTGAAGGATTCTATTTCAAGGATTGCATCAGTAGGTTCCTCGGGGTATGCTATCGAATAAATCCTGGCAGTGAGGTGCAGCAGAATGTTGTGGCCAGGAGTCTGTTGGATGGCATGAGTGGTGTTGATGGCAGAAGCTGGGTTGGAGGCCCATTCAGCTTCCAGGTGCTCGACACATCCTTTGATACCTGCACAGCTGGGGATTCTCAGGATCCAGGAACCATCCAGCATATACAAATGGCCATCTTGTCCTTGAGTGCATCTGCTGACTTGGATAGATTCTAGGGCTTTCTCACAGTTCCAGATGAAGTGCCCTGGACCTGCACAAAACCCACATGATGGATCACAAAGTCTATTGATGTTAGTGGCAGTGGTATACTCAGCTTTGATGTCTGTCCTGCCTGGGACAGGTGTATAAGCCCAGGAGGTTGAAGGTCCTGATTAACTGGTGGCAGGAACAACAGGGGTGATTGCCGGATTGATGAACCTGGGGACGGTAGAGTGGAATGTGGAATCTGTCAAAAGAAATTTAGTGGTGGTGAGTATGTCATTCATCAGGTATGGGTCATCAGGATGAAGATCCCACTTGGTAATGGCCAGCCAGGTCTGAAGCTTTTCTTCTACTTCAGAGGAAAATCTATAAAGGAAAAGGGTGTCTCAGTCGGCATCCAACAACTTGTGTTTTATGACAAGATGAGTGGTGATCTTGCTGAATTTCCACCTGTATTCACTGAGGTCTTCCTGGCTCCACATTGACTTTGACTTGAATTCCTGCATGAGGTATTGTAGATCAGTGTGACAGTAGCAGGAATCACCTTCACAACCTGGATACAATTCCTTAACAGCATCAATGAACTTCTGCCAATCTTGGTCTTTGGCTTTATCTAGCATCTCCCAGAGTTCAGCTTCATCGAGATCTGCATATTGAATTGCATGCTTGATCTTTTCAACAGTGTTGAGACCAGCAGTATTTCCTAAAATGTCAATGTCTTTAAGAAAGCACGGGAGATGCGCAGGAACTCTGTTGAATTTGGGAGTGTTTTGAGTTCTCTGGGGGGGCATTTGAATGGGGTTTGCCATTGGAGGTCGGGGGTTAACTGGTCAGTTTGCAATAGATGCAGAAGGTGGGGTCAGATTGCTGTGAAGAAATGAAGAAAGGCCAGGGATTGAAGAATATTGCCAGGAGGTATGAGAGGAAATAGATGCAGAAGAGGATAAGGACAAGGAAGAGGAGGAAGTGGTAGTCGAGGTGGTTGAAGGTGATGGAGTAGATACGCTGAAGAGATGTTGAATGACCTAGACTGCTATAGGTCTCTGGAAAGGAAACTAGCAGGTCAGCAACACAAAGAAAGAAAATGAAGGGACAATTTGTTCATTCCAGGGGGAATTCATAGAGTAGAGCTCCACAGAAGAGAACCACAGGACTTACAGGAGGTGAAATGGATGATGATCTGGAAGAGCTCCTATGCTTCAGACATGGCTGATGAACACAGGACTTGATTCTTCACAGATCAGGACAGAAGGATGATGATGATGATCACAGACATGGCTGGATCACTGACGATGATGAAGAAATGAACTCAAGATGAATGGAAGATAGATGGCAGATAGATAGATGATATTGTGCTCTGTGCGAAACACAACTTTTATAGTCTGGGCACACCTGAGACTCTAAATACAAGTAAAGAGCACGACCAGATTGAAAACTGGATCATTGGATCAATGTATCTGGTGACTGGGTCAACAGAACTGGATCAACTGGATGTACAAATGAAAGTGTCCAGTGTAGTAAAATGAAGGTCTGACTTACCAACGGATGATGGACAAGGACAGATTGGATTGGATATGAGGAACCAGATTGTGCAGGATATGCTGGATATGCTGGATATGAGAACAGGGAACTACCATTCCCTACAACGCGGGTAGGAATGGTAGGAGAACTCAGGCTTGACAACAGAATATTGCTGGGTTCTGCAGTAGATGCTTCTAGCAAGTAGGACAAGTTTGGTGTGCTAGAGCAAGATTTGAATTCTGATGGTGGTAACTGGGGAGATGGTAAAGGTGTTAGTGGAGAGACGGAAGGTGAAATATAAGATGTTGTCTGTTGTCGGGATCTATTCAGAGTCAATGCAGAAAATTTTCCAGGAAATGGCAGGGAGTCATAATGGGTAGAAACCAGGCTATGTTCTTGAGAACTATTGGGCAAGGTTTCAGAGGCAGTTGAGGAATCTACATTATCTCCAAGACCAAAAAGGGCACCTGGTATGTTCCTAATCAGGCTTGAGTTTGCAGAAACAGAGATGGTTTCAGTATTTCTAGGGTTGGTGGCTGTGGCAGTGTGATGGGGCACTTGGTGTGATCTGGTGTAAGGAGCTGTAGCTCCTTAGGTTCATATCTGGTCTATCCATGTCCAGTTGACTTTTCCTAGGTTGTCTACAGTCTCTCTCAAGCATGCATTCAAGCCATGTACCATCCATGTCCCATCTGTCATCATTCTGATTCCAGTCTACCCTCTATTGTATGTATCCGGTACCATCCAGGTCCAGTTTCCTCTCTTTTCTTTGAACTACTTACCAGTCTCCACCCATTCATATAACCAGATGTGGTGTGGCGGTAATTATATTTCCTTTTTTTATTGTTGGTGATCTGTCCCCACTGATAATGGGATGATGGACACTATCTTTAATTACAGGTACTTTATGTCATGGCTAGACTAGCTGTCAGTCAAAAGTCAAGGGAAATGCCCTGACTATAAAATTTGTACCC
>JBBPTO010000663.1:0-24825 GCA_038094155.1 Pulveroboletus cf. aberrans
CCGGATGTACTCCAAACGTCCAACTCAACGCCACGACGCTTCCCAAAACCTTGATGTACATGAATATTCATATATCAGAATGGAACAACGTGCACGGAATCGTGTTGTTAGGTTTCATGAGGGCCAATATGCCACATGAAAGCATCTGAATCGAGTAAACTTAGATAAGGCTACCAGTGAAATGATGGGCTGTTCTAACTCGGAGTTGGTGTGAATCAGAAATGGTCAACTGTGAGTTCCTCTGGTGACCTCCCTCTTATTTGTATATTGCGGTGTCAGAGACGGATCGTTGGTTGTGAAAATCTATTATCGATTACCTGTATGGGCGCGTTTTGTGTGCAATTCGTATTTAGATACCACGATGGACACATGTTCTTAGAAAGTGAACGTCGAAAATATCCAAATGCCGGCGGCGTCGCAGAAGCTCACGCACAACCCTCTAGTGCTCGCAACTGAACTGAAACAAGGCTTGAATAAAATCACATGTTCAGATGTATGTATCATGATGCCTACTCCCTGTATAGCGTTCCGACAGGCACCTGTTCGACACAGGCTCAGGTACCGTTCACTCCCTTAACATATAAAAGGGGTGAATTACCAGCGAACTTCCTATCGGCACATAAGAGCCTACTGGTCTGCAGACAGCATGCGCTTTGCAATTTTGTTTTTCTCTCTTCTTGCTATATTCTCCGCTCAGACATTTGCCTATTCTCTGAAACACTGTTCTCGTTGCCTCGGTAAACACAAACCCATCGGTTGCTGCCCTGATGATGAAATGAAGCCAAGGATGGATGCGATTGGTAGGGCAGCGTTGATCGAGTAAGCTACTGGCTTCCAGTGTGGTATACCTTCCTGAGGTTAACCACACAAATGGTGAGTAGATACATATCGCGATGACCTGTGAAATGCTCACCAATGCTGCTATCGTCACGATTCGGACACATACTCAACTACAATTCCTGTGATGAAGCATAGATTGTCAATGGAGGGATGGATGGTTATTCTGAACAGGGTGGCGGATGGTCATGTAACTTGTGAAAAGAGGAGTACTTACTAGTGTCTTGGAATTGTGTAGAAAGGAAACGGGAGGATACATAGCTATCTTCGTGCTCCCGGTCTGAAATTCAGGCACCCTGGTGATCAAAAGAACAGATCAGACTCTGAGAGAATTCATGCTTGGTGCATGCACGTGCTTATGACTAGGTCGCGTGCTTGCCAAGGGGTAGGCATCATTTAGTATTAATTGCACAAATAAGGCTCTCAGGGAGCCTAGTCGCGTGCTAGCAAGGGCAGGCGTGGTTGTTTTGTTATTATAGTCACGGAAAGATGTCCCTCTCATCCATTATTGGCTCGTCGCGCATCAATCGCTGTTGCATGGTTATGAAGGAGCATAGGGCTGGAAACGAGAGAACACGAGCTACACATTGCTCACCGTCATCCCCATCCCCATCCAACCACTCATAACAGGCTAGTGCTCTCCGCGATGGTAACCTGCCCTTTTTATGTTCAGCCGGGCGACTTGCGGCGATTGTAGGAGATTCAGACGTGTGCTGTCAATGATGCCCTGTCTGCTCCCATAGATCCTACATGATCATCGTGTTAGAATCCTCTTTCGCATCCAGCAGGGTGTCAATTTCTGCATTGGCATACCCAAGTGCATTCGCCCCAATGGTTAACTTCATCCTGCTGGAGTGAAATGCAACAGTCTGATAGCATACTATATCTTCACCCTACATCCAGTTCCTGCACGATTCTGACGCACATCGCGGCGAACAGCTCATGCCACGACACAGAAGGAAAGCTGTACAATCTTGCTTTTTCCCGAAGTGGCCTTGAAGCCTTTGGATATGTGGAGAGCGAGGGACAAACATTGGACAGGGTAGTCGGTGCCTTGAAACGTTCTCCGCCAATGTAAGGTTATGTGCGGTGCGTTGAAGGGCAGAAGAGGAACAACTGTCTTCCTACCTAAAGAGTTCGGAAGACAGGGGGGCTAAGGAAGCGCAGCGCTCCTAGTAGAAAGTCAGTGTGCGAGAGTCGGAGACCTCCCCCGCCTTCGAACCCGTTCAAGCGTTCGTTGGACACTCTTTTCTAAGGATTGGGGTCGGACTCGCAGTGGCCACCCGTTGTGCGCGACACAGTATGCGCGGGGACAAGGGATGGGTGCGGTTCCGAGCCTGCGAAAGCTCTCGTCAGGGGGCTACCGCTACCCCGACGCTGCCCTTCGAGGTTGTCTACGGAACTCCCAGCCGCGACCACTTGAGGAGTAAAGTAAGTGGAGTGACTACAGAACGTTGATGTGGACCTCTGGCGGGGCCAGCAGATAGGTGAAGGCGGGTGGGATAGACCGAGAATAGGTATATACGCTAGCCAGGCCGAGCTGGGCCTTTTCGGATTGTCCAGACAACGCATGGTCGTTCCCGTGCAGCCCCACTCGGAAATGATTTTCAATGTGGACCGGTCTCTCGCCATAAGTGTGGTGTTTCGGACGAACTTGATTATCGACCGTGTGGAAAACAGTCTGAGTTTCAATTTTCCGTGAAGCTAAAACGGCGCGCGACCTACGAGTTCCTTACTTTCTTACCCCATGAATCCAAGTAACCACCGACATTCCAAGACGTTCCTGGAGCCACAGGAGGATGACCCAGGCGCCTATCCAATTCCATTCCAAGTTAATAATAAGGGGGTGGAAATGGGAAGTCGTCTGGATACCATTCCTGTAGGGATTCGCTTTTGGGCAGTGAATGTTAAACGCGCACATGCCCGTTGGGTGAGACTGCAAATTCGATTCTGTCGATCCCGCATTCACGTTCTATCGATCCTGAAAGCACAGTGACATGGTCCGAGCGAATGACAGATACGAAGAATGGCTCGCCACACAACCCGCTGCAGAATATCCCCTACCCTTTGCGGAAGGCAAAAGGATAAGTGAGATTGGGGAGAGCTTGAGAAACTGGGCGATCGATCCAGCTCGGTCTTCTCAGCCCTGGGTGCGGAGGTGACCATGGTCTCTTCGCGAGTGCCGTGCTTACACTCCGTGGACCCGAATAGTACAACTACTTCGTGAGGGCGAATACCCGATACCAGCAGTCTCTCATCGAGATGCTTCAACAACTCATCCTACCACCCGGAATTATCCACAATTACGAAGGTGTGCCAATCCAAGACGTGCCGCAAGACGAGATATGGTGGGCGTTACGTCCCTCGAATGGCGACAAATACTGGGTATCTAATTCCATGTCCCATGTGTGGCCTTTGCTCATTGAACATGCGTTTGCTTAGTACCAGTCGTTATATGACGCAAATAGCCATTACCTGGACAATCTCTATGGGTCACGTTCGCCTGGGTCTGAGCTAATTTGGTTCGGTAAGCGGTACCGAGGTCTACGTCTGGACCAAGTGTATGAGCGCAAGAGCTTCATGAATTGGTGTTACGATCCGCAAAGGAAAGAGCAGGGATGGGTATATCGTTTCCACTTTTCCATATTGATTGAGGTTCATGACTGTACTTCGTTCGTTCAGCTCCTCCGATTCAAAGACTTGGTTCACCGTCTCGAAAGGTGGCGAGCGGCGCACCCGGAGCGCAGTGGTCCTCACCAGCGGCGCGCGGCAGCCGTCATCCTGAACCCTGTGGGCGAGGCGATCGGACCTTGGGATGACACTGCGGGCTCGGCAGGTGAAGACGAGGGGTATGAGCGAGACGATTTTGTTCGGTCAGACAACGAAGAACCCGAGTTCGACAGCGACGAAGAGTTTTCAGACGAGGTTGCAGATGTACACAATGATTATCCCCTGGATCCAGACGAGTCCATGAACTCAGACCTTGAAGCTACAAACCCTGGAGGGGAGACCCGAAGTCGGAAGCGAGCGAATGTGGTGAGGTCAGATGACGAAGGACTGGAGAAAGGTAACGCACGCGTAGGGAAACTTGGCAGACGATACAGAGTGCCCTACGAGAATTCGGAGGAGGAATGAGTCGTTTATCTGGGTGTACTGATATGAAGGAGGTAAGGGCTGACAATTTTAGTTGGTTGTACAATTTAGCGTGTTCCAGTTGTAATATATGTATCCGACGTACCTGTAACATAGGAGAAGAAAGTTTACTTGGCATCGTAGTGGAGATATCATGGGTGCGGGTCAAACAGTTCATACTTGATTGAAGTACAAGACATTCACTACCAACTCGGCTACATGGGACGCAGTTGCTGGCCTTTCTGTCCTGAGTCGGGAAAGCGCCGAGAATGTTTCGTTACGGAAGAAAAGTGATGCTCGACAACAAAGTTGCGTGCTCTATTACCCTCGATGGATAACCGGAGTAAGAAGAGGAATTGGCAGAGACAAGTCGATCAAGGAGACAACAGGGGACTCTGGGTCCTCTGAAAAAAGTACCTGCATACTGAAGAATCGCGTTCCGTACCGCGTACATGACAATGGACTCCGTGACTTCATAACCTCTATGCAAGAGCACAAGAAGCGAACCAAGAAGGCACATAGCTGAACGAAAAGGGTATAGATATCGAAGCCACTTAACCTGTCTTTAAACGCCACATGCCGTTCTTGCCTGGGGACAGTCCCATCCATTCAACCCTTCTGCGAAGGTAATCCACACGTTTCACGCCCTCCTTCTTCTCGTCTTCGGAGCGGCAACGCTCAAGGTAAGCGTGTGTGAGGATCTCTCGATCCTCGTCATCCAATTCATTATTGTAAAAGTCGTGCTTGGATATCTGCTTGCTCAGTGCGGCGAACAGCTGCTGGAAGAAGTCTGCCAGAGAGATGTATGAAGCGCCGTTTGCGCTGATGTCGATGTACCAAGGCAGACGTGAGTGATAGACTCGCATGTACTTGGTGGGTGGGTATGTGACGGAATGATCCATGTCGTCTGCGAACGGAGGACGACCCAGTTCCCGGAAGATGAGCGTCAAGGGCTCAGTGCGTAAATCATATATGGTCATCGGGCGGGACTTGCTGTAGCGGAGAAACGGATGTAGATCCAGCTTGGCGCTGTCGACCAAATCTGTAAGACGAGGGTAAACAAATACAGAGTGTGCCGAAAATGGGTCGATGACTGACTGTTCACGCTTCGCGCAGTGTTGGATTTGTGGCGGAACATTGAAGCGAAGCCAGATTTGAACTTAAATTCGGGCCTCCACTCCTTTGGACGCTCATGATATACATCTGGGGGGATGTTGGCGCTTGAAGATGTCGATTGAGATAGGGTCGAGGAGGGCGTGTGCATGGGGGGAGCACGAGGGGTAAACATGGAAACGTCTGGCATCCTAGTGGGGATGTCGAGGGGAGATAAATCACCTTGCGATGGCCATGGTGATTGCTTGGGGTGAGGATTCTGCTTTTTGGTGGTCGCGCTAGGAGGTGGGTTTGGGAAACTCTGTGATCGGTGAGAATCGGGGAGCGGATGGTGTGGTTGTTGCATTTGAGGGTGGATGGGTTGATGCGGGATATACGGACTCGGGGCAGATTTCTGTGGATAAAATCTGGGGTCATGATACCACCATGTAGCAAATGGATCCTGGGGCCTGCGCAAGGGACAATACAACTGTATGAGGCTGCGCAGTGGACCAGAACGTTTGTCAAACATACTGGGAGTATGGTACACCCCAAGGACTCGGGGCCATATTCGGGGGCGCAGCGCGAGGCGCCGGTCTATTGGCCATCGCAGCACCCGGGGGCGGCGGGATATTGCGAGGGGTGTGAGAGTGGGCGACATTTGCGTCCACTAGTGGTGGCATGTCATCAAATACATCCCAAGGACCACCCATGGTGGAGCGTCAGTCTATGGAAGAAAATGGAACGAACTTGGCTTTATCGGATGAAGTCGGATTGCTGTGTTAGAGTAAGGCTATACGATGGCAAACTGCACCGACTCCGGAGGCCCGTTCGATCAAGATGACAATCCAAGTGAAGGTGGAAGTTTGAGCCCCAGAGTACCGAACGGTTTGTGCTGAACCAATGTTCGTGGTACAGCCGGCCCTAGAAAGCGACTGACGACGCCGCCCGGAATGACCAGGTCATTTGAGTGAAAAGCAAGTGACTCGCTGTGAGTATTTACCGTGGTTGGCTGAACAGACCTGAAAAGGCAACCAATTCAAATTGCACTGACTTCAAGCCCCGACAAGTTGGGGCCCAAAACTTTCCCCATAACCCATGATGGAGCAAGGATGGGTTGGAGAACATACTTCTATCTCGCACTAATCAGTCATTCCACACGACACATTGACGGGACAGTCTCGCTACTATCTATCAACGAATCTTTCCGTTTGCGGGGATCTGACCAGTCTCGTGATGGGCTTGTCATCTCACCATCCGAAAATGTTTCGCTGATTGAATCACACTTTATCTCACCAGTCTACCCACAGTTTTAAGGTCTTCGCACTGGCATATGCTCTCGCGGACTGCGAATGAATGGCAATTCGGTTGTTCACATGGATTTGCGTTGGCCCTGAGTCTCTCCTCACAATAGGGTTGATGATATGCAGGACATTGGGTCATATGCGGAACGGTCTCCCGCTTTAGACAGAGTTGTCCCGTCTGTTCCTTGTATCTCCATTATCACATCGGCTCACCACATCATCCCAAGGTTTTGGCAATCATTGAACCTACATCAACGGTGATTATAGTCCTTGAACCCCTAACAATGTCTGGAAAGCGATCGTGAGTTTGATTGGCGATATCGACCATGCGCCGGCGACGATCTTTTTAAACGTGTCACAGGGTCCGCCCATTTCCTCGGCGATCTTCTCCAGCCGAATTATTTTCCAAGAATATCTCTCAGTTCATCGTATCTGATTTTCCTACGTCATAGGCCCATCGCGAGGCTCGGGCGGTAACGTGGTGCGGGACCACATATTCGGCTGGACCGGCTTCCAGAGGTCACCGGTATGTACTTGCATGCCCAGTGCACACTAAGCATAACATTTTTGCCTTGCTTGCGGTAAGCTTGTGGAGGCTAGACCTCGAGGAAAGGAAACCTTTGACAGTCTGCGAAAGAATGAATTGACTATGCAGTTCTTTTCGACCCTCAACCCGGCTAACGAGTCGACTGCCAGTCATATCGTCTTCACTGGAAAGTTAGGATCTCACTCTGCTTCATGGACGTAAAAAATGCTCTCATCTCTCGGTTCAACGTTCAGCTGTCGGTTTATTGAAGCTATACAACGCGCATCCAAGTTGCCCCGCACTTGTATTGCAGAATGCCAAGTACTGATCACACCGTGACACCTCGTCCGGTACTCGGACTGACGTTATCTTGTGTCAGATGGTCGAGTAGGATGAATAAAGGACGGCTCTTGTGTGGGCATGACGACGCAAAAGTACAGTACTGACGTCTAGCGGACGCACGGCCACCCAGCCGCGAGATTCCACTTTGTGCCCGACATTTGTTTTGGAATCGTTTCCCTCTCCAAACTTGCCTCCCTTGCCGATGAAGCATTTGAAGTCACGGCGGAGCTTCCCCACAATGATAACGGTAATGTGATGCCAGAGATCTAGAGGTCCTGAGCGGCTCTTACTTGTACGGCAATGGCTTGGAGACCTTGCGGAAGTCGTAAAGCCCGTAGAACGTATCCCTTTTGACTTGGTCTCATTCATCACACCACCGCGTAGGGACTGAGCCAAAGTTGTGGCTGGTCCAGATAAGCCGCACAAGAGACTGACAGATAAACGATGAGCCGAGGACAGTGGGATTTACTCTCATGCATCTTTGCTCATTCGTGGTCTTTGGAAAACGGTGAAGGTACCTAGCAGCTCTTTGCTTGTCGAATGTATTGACCATTAGGTCTCCTTTTACCCCATGCTTTTCGAGATTCCTAGATCTTCGAGTCAAGGCATAACCGAGAACCAACTGCTGTCTGTAAGGTGCCATCTTACAGAATGCCCGAGCGGAGAAGAGGACGAGAGCATAGAAAGCAAGATTGCAAAGTGGATGTTTAGTGACGAAAACTGCGGGTAAGGCGGCGGAAGGTGTTGTGTTCCTGTGGTGATTCATCCCTTCTTTATGTGCTCAGAGCGTGCTGCTCCGTCCCACCAGAAGTATGTATGTCATGTTCCTATTGAGTATTGAATGTCTCTTGGCATGGTGCTGGAACCATGCATGAGGGAGTGTCAATTTGTTCACTGTGTGTTAGAATCATCTCCGCGGAGTCGACGGGCATCTCAATACCGTGACTGTCAGTCATCTCTTGAGCCGGAATCAAGACTGTGCTAAGTCCCGATCACTGAGCGAGAGTATTTCTTTGAAGACAGTGCAACTGAGTCTTAACCGAAGGTACGACATGACAGACTCGCATGGTGTGTTGAGCGTGGCGCTTGAGGCCTTGAGGTGTGGAAAACATACCTTTTCGGTGACGACTGTCACCGGAGGAGACCGAGTTGAGTTTGCCGAACGTGCCGGTACTGCCGGCTGTATGTTGTCAACTGTAACATCAATACATCAGGTCCCGCCGGATCTCCCACTGACATTCCGACAAACATCGAGTCCGCGCTCTTCATTCTGCAGCACGTCCCGCGACGCGCCGAGAGTGTCGGATATCTCGGTGTCCCTGCATGCATTCCCCCGTAGGTAACTACAAGCCAGGGTTGCTTGCTGCCAGTGTTGGTCATCATCCCAGGCTGCCATAACCGTCAATCCGCACCCGTCGCGAGAAAGGCTTTACTTGTTTCCCATACTACGCTGAGCTGAGTTGTGAAAGTCCAGTCCACTAGCCTGGGGAACTCTCACTGATTCTTTAGCCGACCAAACGGACGTGAGGGGGCGCTCCTTCGAGAGCATTGCTTCTTGATATTGATGACAACTGATTCTGTCTCGAATGGTAATGTCAAAGCTGCACTAATATTAGTAGACCCCAAAGTTGGCGCAATGTCTCCAGGGAGGATTTCTCAAGCCATTACGAAGAACAGCTGCGCCACTCAACCAGACAAAGTGTTGCCCCCGAGACCTCGTAATCTCGACTCTACATTTCCCCTTCGTCTGACCATCGATAACGGCGTCGGTGGTCTCATGAAGAAACGCCGAAGCACTCCAGAAGTCATTTTTACATAACGTTTCACGAGGTAAGGGAGCCCCATTGGCAGGTTGCATCATCATATCACGACCCCAGGCTTCTGGCGAGGTCCATGTAGCCCTATCGGGCATCTTTTTCATCCCCTCGGCGTAACGGGCTGGCGGTACGTGCGCACATATGCCGTGCCTTTCTTTCCCCATCTTTTTGGGGCAGTCGGCTCGCTCATCAACTGAGTGGGGGGAATGAGTTCTTCGGCGGCCGACGATCGATCCTCTGGACGGGTTAGTGGGTCGTCGTCCCTCCTCTGAGCAGTGGCCTCTGGTCTCCTTACATCAACCGGGAAGTAGATGTGCCCGCGCAAACGCTGACCATTGGTCCATGTTATCTACAAATACCCCGCTGGTCCGCTCTTATTCCCACCGACGGCCCGGCGGGGACATCAGAATCGTAACATCGCGGTGACGTCTTTTTTCCCCTCCCTTTTCCACCTCATCGCCATCATGATCAAGATGCAGTTTCAAGATGAAATAGATAAAAACGAAAATAATATATAATAAATTTTGGCTACCTAATACAGCACATGACCTTCTCCAAACTCTCTTCACAGTGTGCCACAATCCGTTCCGCCGGGCCTTCTTGCCATGTAGGTCAGTTGCAGGCGGAAGCGACGATACACGATCACGTAACATTTCTGAGGCAAAAAACGTGGTCCACCTTCGGAGTATGAACGGCGCCACATCATGCGACACGCTGCGGTAAGTGGGTGGAAATTCCGGATAACAACTCTAAACAAGGTCATCTTCTCGTTTCGCACCACCCTACTAGGTACACCAAAAGTAAAGAAACGCCACACGTGGCGCGAGGGATGGGGAACCGCGTCTACTACGACTAGATAGGTATAACTATATACAGCCAAAACAGATGTATGCATCAGTGTCTTCAATCGATGAGCGAAGTGGAGTGTATCGCAGACAGGCCCTGGCCTATCGAACGGTTCGGGGGTGATGGGTGATGGTGTTACAGTTACAGCTGGGAGTTCCATGTTTGAAAAAGTAAAAATACACCTGTAAAACATGATGAGAATCGCACGTCTGATGGCGAACGAAATTAAATTATAATTGATTTGTGTCAGGGTGGGGATTGTTCGGACGAACGCGGGACGGCGGGGATGCGGACGACAGGATCGTGAATTCGGGTGCGCCATCAAAACGCGGAGAGCGAGGACAAGAAAGCGGACATGGACAGGTCGGTACCCACGTCAGGTACCGACTTTTCCGAGCAATCGAAAGCAAACGAGTCTTTCAGAAAGTCGGAAAACCCAGTTTGTGGGAACGTGTTAGAATGAGCGAGCAGGTTCTCATGGCCGAAAGACTGTAGTCCAGTCGGATATTGACCGCAGGGTGGCAAGTGATCCGATGCGACGGAGAAAGGGTTTAGAGCAAAGGGATCCTCGGAGTCCAGTACACTTTCAAAGACAGGCGAGGGAGACAATGATTGTGGTGTCGCGGGCAAACTTGAAAACGGAGACGAGGATGGCGTCCAATCGCTACAGAAAGCAGTGTCGATACACAGTGTAGGAGTCTGAACCCGGCCACTCGTAGCAAGATAATTGTTAACACTTGTACTCGATGGTAGCATCGAGTCCCCGAATGTGGGTTCGAACGCGAAAGGGTCGAGATCCTGAAACATGGCGGTTAGGGAAACAAACTCGTCCCAGACGAAAGACACCCACGTATGAAGGCTGAGAACTCGAAGGGAACGAATATTCCGGGGAGGTAACAAACAGATGTGCATCGGAAAGATCGGGGCAGCTGCGCGAGGAAGTAAGAGGGGCTGGTGGCTTTTGTCGCCCGACGGGGCTTGCTGGTGGTTGGCTGCTGGTCGATCGAACGCGACGAGGTGGCGAACTAGCGGCTTTCTGGGACGGTGCGTCATCGACAGGTGCAGAGGACGATCTACGATATGAACCAGCAGTAATGGGTGCCTCGAACCGAGTGATGATTTCCGGGATGTGTGTGCGATCGAACTCCTGGATAGCCGCATCGAGCTCTGCGCCCTTCTTGCCCTCAACGAGCAGTTCTGCTATCTTGGCGCACCGCTTCATATCTTTGGGTTCCACCTCCCGGACCTTTCGCTTCTCCGCCCCACCCTTGGCTTTAGAATGAGATGGTCGAAAGGCGTACTGCGGCCACTTCTTCCTGTGTTCCTCTAGTGCCTGCTTCGCCTTCGCATGCCAGACTTGGCGTTCATCGTGGGGCATGTTCTGCCACGTGAGGCCAATGATCTTCGATAACGTACTGTGATTAGTCTCGACCTCGGTGGAGACATGTTGGCTTTTAATGAAAGACGATCGGAACAAGATAAAGGCATTCGGTGGGCGGGGGATGTGATCCTCCCCACGTTTTTTCCCGTGAGTCGAGCGGCGGGAGGAGGCTTCGGGACCGGAGGATGGGAATAATATAGGTTCGAAGCTCGTCTCACCATCAGATCGAGGGTCATTGAAAGTGATAGGTGTGACATTGGGGACAAAGGCAATGCTGTGAGGAGAAGCAGGTTCGACTGGCATGACCCAAGTTAACTGGGCGCCTATAAAACATGAGTTATTCCGTCAGTGCCCACGGAAAACCGGTTATCCTTGGCAAAACGGACCATCGATGCTATCACAATTCAACTGCCGTGATCGCTCGGGAGGCATGGCTGGAGGAAGGTATCGCAGTCCGGGGGGAGAATACAAGGAGTGTTTCGGCGGGAGGACACGAGGCGAAGAGGGTGAGGGATTATGGACAGGATGGATTTATAGGGAATGTTACACGTACACGGTAATTTCAGGGTCTTGATAAGATGTAAGGCGTCTATCGAAGGACGGCATGCGTATGCAATAGAAGCTATAATATAACACACAAGGCTTTAGCTTCCATACTTACCCAGGCTAGGCCATGACAACTTACTAGTCCGGAGAGGGCCCCGTAAGAAGAAGGCGTCCGGCCGGCTTCTAGGTCGATGATCATGTTTACACGGGCCCCCACATCACCATCCGCACAACACCCCAGTGGCAACTGCAGGCAGCAGGGAGTCACATGACACCCGCGTTCCTGTCCATTTGCCTCCGCACCGGAGCTTTCTTTGGTGGTCGGCTAACTACCGCGGCGTCATGTCATTTATACCTCGGAAATTTTTCTGGTATGTAGCCTTACTCCACCCCTGGAATGAACCTCGATGACCAGAACATATTGGTTGGCATTCCAACATTCGTGTCGCTAAGCCCACCTGACTTGTCGCTGTTCCTATGCCAGTGGACTGGCTTCGGGACCCCAACTTTGTGTTGCGTCGCTAAGGCTTAGTTCATTCCCTTCTTGGGCCGCGTTATCCTCAGTTTCAGCGCTACAGTATGGTTTGTATTTCTGGACAGATTGTTGACTATAGTAGGCGCAACGGAGTCGCCCCCTCCAGCACCAAGCGTCCTTATCAAGTTCGACTCAGTTCTGTCTCTCTGCCAGGCGTGTTGTCGTATGTCCCGCGCCACTTTTCGGTTGGACAAACCCAATGCGGCAAACCTTGGTCCGATCCGAACCCCGGTGTATCCGGGAGCTTGCCAATGAGTTTCAACGTCGCTTGTCTGCTATGACTCTCTGACTCCTCGGTTGCGGATTCCAGCCAACTATCTGCCATACTTCACTCGCTCCGTTTTTAACATATCTTTGTTACCTCCAAGCACGGTCGATTACCACTGAAGGCATTATCACGCTCAAACGGTACCATCTGCAGCAATCAAGAAACGACGAGCGGACCATTGCGCGCATGTACCCATATCTGGAAAGCAACACGATGGCCGATAAAAAACCCGATTGATTCCGCTCGCTTCCGCGGATACGATCGGACCTGTATAAGGAGATCAACCAGCGTATTCCACCAACATGACGACGTTACGGCGTGTTTGCAATCTTTGGTTACAGTCCGATATCTTCCCCTTGGGATTTCAGACACATATGCCATCACGTTCCGTTTAAGTCGGTGAGGCGAATCGTTTTAAAATTTGGTGACTTGTCACATTGTCCGATGCACGCTACATAACCCTGCCTGAAGATCACCTTGTTGGGCTAGTGGCATGCGACGGGTGAGTCTTCCATTTGATTTTCACTGCCGATGCGGCCGGTCTAGACTTTTTATGTCTAATCAGCCGAAACTTGCAAGGAGCAACGAAGATTTATGCACTAACTCGGTTTGTTATACGTGGGTGACCTCCATGCGGTCTTGCCCCCACGAGTTTAGCTAACCTAACAAAAGATATATACTACGACGGCGAACAGACAAGTGTCACAGCTTCGTTTCCCCCTCAAAAGACAAACACAGTATTGGTGATTAATGAGATGTAAACAACGCAGGGTGTCCAGGTAGGCTTTCTTTCATACGTTGGAGTGAAAACACCCCGTCAATCACATACTGTGTTGTCGTAACCGGTACCTCACTGGCAATCCGTGGTATATCCATTAATCTTGCTGCGCTGAGAGTGCCTGGAATAGAAAACAAGGTCGTGGTCTTCGTCTCAAGGTACGGAATAAAAGTACAAAGACGTAAACTTACAACTAACATACTTAATATCTAAATAAGCAAAGTGAAAGAACTAGAATTTCTCGACCGTTCGATCAACGCACAGGGGTTGAAACGGAAATGCAAAGTGACCAGCAAGTGCGGCGGTGCCAGCAGCCCATTTCGCAGCACGCACATGTCATTCCATTAACTAAACTAAGAGAGTTTTCATGGTTTCGCACTGCACACAAGCTCCAGGAATGAATGGATTTCCGTTGGAGAGGCAACTACAAGCCAAGTAACCTTGGTTGGCCGCTACATAGTGATCATACAAGTCCGTTGGAGACACAGGCTCTGTTATTCCGACGGGTTTACATACTAAGCTTTTGCTGTATGAAAGCCACATCGCCAACTGATAGACAGTTCAGGGTCAATCAACTTACAATGGTAAACACTTCAAGAAAGGATGGTCGTGCGTTGCCCTGATGCATCACCGTGTCTGGCCACAAATGTAGGTCTTATACTGTCGTGCAAATGGACGCGGGGACGCAACGGCACTGGCATCGAGATACAGGATTGTCCACACAAGTCAGCAGTGGTCTAAGCTTCAAAACGGTCTATGGGCGTCACGTCAATGGTTGCCAGCGGGTTCAATTGGCACCGGAATGTTGTTGGCTTCCGGTATCCATATAGCTTTGTGTTATGATCGTTGATCAACTTAGCTCTCCCTTGCCGATGAATGGAACCTTTGTCTGGTATAGAAACGTCGCTGCGATGGGGATGGACCGAACAAGGCTTTCGAGCTGGATCATTCCAAACGTATCGAGCATTACGCACAGAACGGACGGATCACAAGGACCGGAATTAGATATGGAGGGAGTGTAATTGGAAGTACTTACGCCGGAAAGGGTCCTGTATCAGTGGGTATTCCCGAACGCAGATCTGCACAGGTCCCTGACAGGTCCGTGGGTAACTTGAATCCGGGTAATCTTCTCACCGCAATCCAAACTTCTCCGTAGCTTGAATAGTTCACGATGGCGTGTTGCACGTGGAGGTAGGCTCTGCAGGTCATCACGTGTTGAAGGAATAGTTGGATGATAGGCTTCGTGACTATTGGTCCCAATCGGCGGGGACAATTCATATCAGAGACGAGGCCGAGGAAAAGGCAAGTGCTCGGTGACCAGTGCCACATAGCCGTAGTTGGGCCGGTCCCACATGGTCCACCCAAAGTTAATCACGCGGGACGGAACCTAAAACCTTTCGGTGATACTGTCAGCGGGACCTCCCAGCGTGCCACATCGTTCTATCCCCACACAGCGAATTTGACACCACGAATGGCACCGTGTCGTGATCGGAGAAGTTGTAGTCAATCGGTGAGGCAAGTCACTGTTTCCACGGCAAGGGGCCAGCGTCTCTGTGGAGACATCGTGCGATGTTATAATTATCGGGGGGGGGGTTGAATTGAACGACGAAAGTCTGCTGTCTGACATCTTCAGGTTCACTGCAGGGTCAAGACCGTCTCGAAGTCACGCATAGAAGATCGACCGCTCCAACCGCCGCGATGAACCTGACTACTTACGGAAACCAATACGACCACACTGGCACCAGGTACCAGCTAAGATAAGCGGAGTGAAGTGTCATCGTGATGTCGTGCGACGAAAAGAAAATTGCAAAGACGGTTCCAAACGAGGTATTCTGAACAGTTTCAACCAACCAGATGTTGACGCAGGCTGAGATTCAGTTAGTTGTTGGTATTGATTGGTCCACTGAGCAGAAAGCGAATGCTTGAACGCCACCGTGGATGGGATCCGGAAGGTGTGACCACGAGGATGTCTGGACCAGAGACGAGGCCTTAGAGATCCAAAGTTGGTAACTGAGAACCTGATGTCCAGGGTTAGTGCATGGCATGACGCGGGGTCGTATTCACAATCACTCACATCTACCATGAACATGACGACTAAGCGAAAGTGGGAGTGGACTCGCGAGATGTTTCGAATGCTCGATCTATGGTTGGCAGAAAGGGGTCCGAACGTTACGCTGGGGATAGTTCTACAAGTCTCCGATAACAGGGCAGTAGATACACCGCACCGAACTTTGACAATAAATACGTTGCAAATCGCGGTGCCCAAGGATGATGCATTGAAGAAATACTGCTCGAGCGTTCGAACCTCGACAAACATGAGATACCAGGGAATGAAGAGGTTCTCAATGTTTTCCGAGCGTCCGACATACTTTCGCACGGAACACGCGGAGATCATGCGCCAACTGCGGCGCACCAGACTTCGAGCGCCAAACGCCACTATCGCCTGGTGAATCTCGACTGTCCATCGATGTCCCCTGGCTCGTATCATAGATTCTGCCCTACGCGCACGCCCCGCTAGTTTGAGATATCAGTACCAACGGTTCCTGAGCACTTGCGTGTCGTACGGGCTACGCATCGGAGCCTGTTCCTGGGGGCGGAATGTGCCTCTGTGGATTGAGTATGTAGCAGTGCCCCAAATTTATCCGATGGGGCAAAGGATTCTGACCTGTCATCGATAAGAAAATAAGATGATCGAATGTTGCCAAGGTTCTAGCATCGTGAGCACGAACGATCAGAATCTGGAATCTCTGTCGCCCTTTCTAATATCCATTCTCGAGACTGGACATGCGACAAGACAACGGGGACCTTGACCTGACTCAAACTCTTCATTTTCTTGCCCCGCTATCGACTATATATCACGAGGGTCCCGGCTTGACGACTCGAATTATCGGGAGGGATGTCTCTCCGATCTCCATCGTGTATTTGTATTGCTTATTTGTAGTCAAAAGCACGCTGGAAAATCATTAAGTCATTAGACTACAAGATGGACGCTTGGTCCTCCAAAGAACGTATGTAAGCCGCAATTCAATCAAACCTTCCGTATGAACATACCGACTTGTACTGACATTTCGACAATGAAGCATACGCAGGAGTCTTCCGTTAACCCAGAATCTTCGTGAATTTGAGCACTTGAATTCATCGTTTTCACTGCCAGGACGACGTGAGGCGGCCGAATCACTGAGCTAACAGGGAGAAATGGGTTGAACTGACTGTAGCTGAGTACAAAGATAGACTATGACGTTTTTCTCCTCATATACTTGAAGACAGTAAGCGATTATGTGGGTCGAATCCAACGACCTCGAAGATGTCGTCCAGAATATATCTCCGGTCCGTTGTGTGTCATGACCGCGATCCGATATGGTCGTCCCACATGCACACTCCCCTTGAAATCCCGTATGTCAACAATTAACTACGCGGAGAGGGAATACTTACTCCCCTGTAGTACCTCTGGATCAGTCCTTTGAGCATCTGCATCCTCAAGCCCCACGACATCTTCCGTTTCAAATACAGACAATTCTAGGTCGTCGGGGCTGAAAAGGACAGACATGTAAGACTCGAAAGAACCATATCCGTGGTTGTGAATAGCCATCGTGGGTTCGAGTACGGCCCTGACCTAATGAGAGGTGAGAGTGCATGAATCTAGAAGAGTACCATGCGCCTGTGAAAGACAGGACTCAAAGGAGCCACTGGGGACGCCTGCAAGCCTCTAAGGCCGTAGTCAGCCTCAAGCCCTCTAACCGTCTCCTGAAGAAGGCTGTCTGATCTTGCAAAGCTCGTCTACTCAGGTCGGGTTTGTATTGAAAGCGACTCGTTCAGACACTGTTTAAAGTATTTCAATTGCGCGCTTGCCTGTAGACGGTCCCGCAAATGACCAATGCCACGATGAACGCACATCAGAAGCATGTCCCACTCCGCATCCACGAGACAAGTGAGATTGACGAAAACGAAAGCAAATGCGACCAAAATCCGATCGATATCCGGACACGCGAGGCAAGAGTGAATGGATCAACAAGAACGACTGATTGTGCGTGATCATGTTGGTGTCACTTGGACAGTCACTGCGAAGAAGCGATCACGATTGTTAGTAGAAGTCAGGACGAAAATACACATTGATTTTCGACGGCCGCCGTCGACATCCCAATCATACGTTATGCAGAGTCGGTCGGTAGAGGCTAAGCAAAGCGGAAGTCTTGATCAGGTTCATGTTCTACCTCCTATACTTCCTTATGATAGGCTGTCCGTCCCTCGGTGTCACTGAAACCAAGGTTCAGCTGGAGAGGAGGATATTCGAAACTTCTGTAGCGATAAATATTTCGGTTCCCTCCCAAAAGTGGAGCTCGACACGACGAAGTAGGTCAACAAGCCCAGCCCAAACAAGATGTTGACGCGCGACTCTCGACGAGGCTTCTCGCCGAAACTTCATGATTCAAGGTCTGCAGGAGTCATAGGAACGTAAGCACAAAAATCGCATAAGAGCGTCGCATCTCCCGCTGTCCTGTGCACTGAAATCATGTTTCGGAAAGGAGTTAGAGATGGCGCCTGGGATACGTACTGTGTGGTCAAATTTGTCCTGATGATGTTGAGAAACAGTTCGGCTCGCTTTGTGAGCAAGGTTCGTGGTTCTATAGTGAGAACCTTCCAAGGTGGTGTTCCACTTGTCATGGATCAAACGAGCGGATAAAGGATCTACCTTTCATGGATGATCCCTCGCATCATGGAATAATATTCGACGGTCTGTAGAGCTGTCAATCCAAGCATATTCCCTATTCAAGGTCCTTCCGGTTTGTCCGACGGGTACCTACAAGGTGTGTGACTAGCTTCCAGAAGTGCCAAGGACAGCCTCTCAATCACAGTCATGAAAGTTCAAGGGACCTCATACCCATCTCGCGGAAGGATCCAACTTGCGACGTAGCATGGATACTTGGCCAATAAGTGTCGCGCAACCTTGAAAGTAAAGATCCTGCTTTGGATTTGTCAAGGTTTGCAACAACATTACTGATAAAGGAACCTGTAGCAGAGAAGGAATACTCAAGGAACGCACGAGTTTGAGAAGCGTTCAGGCGGGGACACGTCATGAACTGGGCTTGCCACGAAACCTCCGTCCACGGGTTATCCTCGACGCTGCTTCGCCACAACTTTTCCACAGAATCAAACGAGGTTTGCGTGCATTCCGGTCTAACCTATGTCAGCTACGTGGAAATCAGCGTGACTGACACCAAAAACGTGCAACGTTCGCATTTCGCCGTAACCAGAATGGTTGGATGGCATGCTGGAACCTCGGTTGAAATTTCGGGATCCAGTTTCGGTGGCTTTGTCGGTCCCAGAAAAGACTACAGCTTCACAAGATCGTGGATTTGAGCCAGCCGGGATGGAGCACGTCGCAGGTGACTGGTGACCCCTCTGGAATAGTGAAAGTGCAAAGGAAACTCTGCACTTGATTTTGCTCTCGGCATCTTCCGGTACGTCCGAAGATCAAGCAGCACTAGTTTAGCTGGCGGGAGGAAGAACTACTGGTAAATAAGTGAATGTAGTTACATCTGTGGACCTAAGCAGACCGCTGCATGGTAGCGGTTATCACCCGTTTTGAAACAATTTTGGTTGCTGGCACTGGCATGTCACCCGAACCTAAACCAAAAGGGATGGGGACGAGACTACGCCAGATCAACCGATCATAAGTGGATGGGTACCTTAGTGACCTGGCGCATGATCGAAATGTCCACAAGTACATTCACGTTAGTACTGTACACGTCAACCGGGCCGAAGATATAGCAAACACGACTTATCTTACAACAGAGCCTTTCAAGAAACAGGGGAACATACAACAGGAACACATGATGTCAGGTATCGGAAGCAAAACAAAAACATAGTGAGCAAGGGTAACATAGATGAAAACGTAACTGGTCAGATCGCGATATCAGGTTAGCATGACAAAACGAATAGGTGGCTCTCCTGAGGAAGCCATTCGAAAGCGTGATTTCTCTATGGTTGATTTATTCGTGGGGTAAACCCTTCAGTACGCGACGGCAGGAAGGCAGTCTCCTGCCTGAACACGGATATAATCGTCTCCGAGCCCACCGAACTGAACGGTATCGTTAGAGTAAGGGTACGAGGCGTTCGTGGCGTCCATGTAGGTGCTATAGTATGGTGCGCACCAATCGTAGACGTTTGCCGCTCCCGCATACTGGTTGATGAAGATGGGCATCTGTTCCTGCAGAGCTGCACACTCTGTCCAGCTCTTTGGTGCGCAATACGTGTTCTGGGCGTCTCCGGTATAGGCAGGGGGTAATTCATTATCAAAGTCTGCATTCGTCGAGCAAAAATCGTATGCTGCCATTGATTGGTCCTCCACAGGAGAGACGGCGGGGGTATGGAGGGCATATGTCAATCCCGGGCAGTCAGTGGGGGGCGGAACCCCAATCGATGTCTCGAGGAGATTGTACGGCTGTAATAATTATAATAATTACGTGCTCAGCAGATATTATCGATAACCGATATGTGATCAATACTCACGTCGTTCCAGCGCGCTGGTACGCCTTCCCTAAGTACGGATGGAAGAACCAGGGGAGACAGACATCCGATGGAGTCCGCCGATACGCCATTGGCTAGGTCTTCTGCTTGTTTGCCATCGTGTGACGGCAGGCAAGCGCTCTGGCAAGAGTCTAGGATGTCGTACGAGACGTTGGCGAAAACGCTGTCAAGCGAGTTGTGGCGCTGAGGGAAGGACTCGTTCGGGGCAAATTGACCTGCAGCTGGAGCAGAGAGCGAACGCTTGAACATCGCCGTGA
Source organism: Pulveroboletus cf. aberrans (assembly GCA_038094155.1). NCBI lineage: Eukaryota > Fungi > Basidiomycota > Agaricomycetes > Boletales > Boletaceae > Pulveroboletus > Pulveroboletus cf. aberrans. The sequence continues at coordinate 20,190 of JBBPTO010000663.1, forward strand.
GTGGGATTCGGAAACGGTCATCGAGGAACGCGTCCGGAGTTTGAGAACGAGTTTGGGGCGGAATGCGATCGTCACAGCTATTCGTCTGGATCGACACCAAGTCACCAGTTGTATCGGGGACCTCGGCGTTCGCGGTGGAAATGACCTGTCCGTGAGTCTTGACTTCGTTCGCCACCGCCGCTTCTCCTTGTTCATCTCCGTCCTGCTTCCTTGCTGTACTCCTGCAGGCGCCAGTCCTTCCGCCGGCGTTGTGCTCCCATCGCCTTACTGCATCTTCTAGATCCAGCCCTGTTTTCCCTTCCATCAAGAGATCGGCAATGATTGCACATCTCTCGTCGCCACTTTTCGCTTTCTTTCCCGAAGAATCACCCTTCGCCTTTCGTCCAGCCTGATTTGCTCGTTTTCTATTGGATACCTGGGGTCCGTCTTTCACCTTGAGCTTGGCGAGTGCGTTGGCCCCTGGCCTGAAGCGCCAGTCAGGGTATCGTTTCCTGTGTTCCGCCTGTGCGACGAGTGCCTTTGCCTCCCAAACTTCCCTCTCTTCACGAGGAAGTGTCTTCCAGTATTTGCCTGAAAAGTAGTCCAATCACAATGCCACCGATTTCATTATGACAAACCCGAAAGACTCACCGATGATCTTGGAGAGAGTGCTATGATTTCCTTCCACCTTCTCCGGAACCTGCTGGCTACGGATGAAAGACGATCGGAAGAGGATGAAGGCGTTGGGTGGGCGTGGGATATACGAGGCATCTCGTTTCTTGCCGTGGCTCGCGCGGTCGGGGCTTGGGAACGTTGACTGGGTCTCCGAGAGGTCGGAGAACTCGGCAGGTGATGCGGGCGCTGGGACTGGGTTCTCCCAGACTGTCTCGAACGGGATAGTAGGATCTGCGCTCAGGGCGGTGATGGGAGTCATGTCGGTGAAAAAGGTAAACGTCATCGATGGGTTCGGATTGTCGACGAGGGGAGGCATTCCGTCTGGCAGGATCTCTGATGAGTATGGATCATTACGCTCCAATGAGTAGACGGACGCACCGTCGTCGTCCAGGCTGCTTGGAGGAATATCGTGTTCGCGGATCGCAGGCATAACGAACAAAGGTGTAGGAGGCTGTCGTGTGGCGAGGTCGATGGATCAGGGAAAGCGGTGAAGGCAGGTACACATAGAACGGTGTTAGAGCGTCTAGAAAGATGTCAGCAGGCCGACCGAGGAGGAGTCGTGCTTTATTCTCTCTTTGGAAACTGGCAGGCAATGGATGGCAGGCTTCCAGACCAGCGATTTCCCACCACTGCCCGACTTTGGGCGCCTCAAGAATTGCCGGATGTGACATCAAAGGCATTTATCCGACACTCAGACGGGGCCAGCCGGTAATTTCTCGGGACGACGCCATCTGGGGCGCCACTAGACTCACTAACGAGTGCGAAACACTTCTTCGCTTTCGTCAAAATGGCTCAACGCCGTGTTACAGAAATCCACTGCTGCGAAGAGAACCGACTAACAGAAAATGCGATAACAGCATGTCTCCTCGGCAGAACCGACGACTACTTACGGTAACCTATGACTCCACAAGGTAAACGTCTGTCTGTATCTTTTGCTTGATGGTCGACCTCGAGGATGCCTCGTGCCGTATCCCTCCGACGATTAGGAGAAAACTTACTTTATTTGCAGCGTTTCGTGAGCTCCAATGCTGGTCACGTTCAGCCGCTCTGCAACCCAGACAGACCGCAATACACTTGTGGAACAAGCTCTTTCGCGAAGTACCCCCGCCATCAGAAGTACGGCACCCCGTTCCAAGGGTCGATTCCATGGTCTACACTTCGACGATTCTCCCGAGTCCGCCGTCGCACCTATCGATAAATGGCGCAAACTATCCCAAGTCGAGGTAATATGTACCGGCAGACATAGGGTCGCGTATCCATCCGATGTGTTTGAGACTCACGAGTACGCGTCCGCTTCTCCATCCAAACTTGCAGTTGATAAAGTGAACGTGGCCACAGTGCTTTCTTGTCGTGGAATTCCAAGTCTGACGTTCACTCGGTCCGATTCCCATTCGTGGCCTAACGTTTGTGTTCCAGACCGCTTCCGTTGCGCGCTAGTTGATGGATCAGTCGGTATCTCACGCACTCACCGCGGGGAATGCGGCCCTTTCAATGCCTCGGACGATGGTGAGATGATCTCGACACTAATCTCTACGGTTGCTGTGTGACTCAGAGTTGTCCGATCATTAGATCTCGGGGGCTTTTGTCGCAAGCTTTGTCTCCTTTTAGTAGTGACGTTCCCCGTATGCGCTCGCATGGTGCGCCACAAGCGCAACGGAGATTGCGATGTAGAAACGGAGCTCCGTGGTGAGTCGTTCTGGATCTGACCGTCACTGAGGTAGGATTATTCCTTCCGAATCATCTTGACCTGCGAGGCTAATTAGCCTATTCACGACGGGTCTTAATGGGAACAAGGGTTTTTCCTCCAGCCATAAATTCCACGACATGCAACACGAACCATCAATTGAACATTTCCTGTTAATATCAATCGAAAGCCACCAAGTTTGCCTGATTCCTGTATTCTGATATCCACTTCTTCACACCACCTAGCATCACGAATGCTTTCGATTGGGTGTTCCCTTGTTGGTCCAAGTAGTCCTGGTACCTGACATGCATCTGTTAGTAAGAACGTATCCGATGTCGTTCGTAAGAATACCATTTAGCACAGCGCGGTCCTCGACCATTGGAGCTCCCACAATAGAAGATCACCTGCTTTGTCTCCTTGTATTCCTCATAAAACTTGGATAGATCGTCGTAGAAACTTTGGGCTGGTTGTTGAACGCTCCCGCGGACATGCCCTCCCTATATCATCGATTCTGTTACCTTTGCAGACATGGTCGACGGATGGACACCTGCCGTATGGTCATCTTTCCTTACGTCAACTACGACGAAGCCCTTCTCTCCCGATGCCGAATTCTTGATCAGATCCGCAACCTCCGCACACTCCAGACTACCTGGTGATGATGTCGAAGCCGGGTATGCGTCCCACCAGTTCTTGAGAGCGGACTGTGGTGCTCGGTCGACCGCAGTGGAGTTGTTGCCCTTCACGGCGTAAATGTGGTATGATTCTTTTGAATTTCATGACCGGATGTCGGTCAGTGCGAGCGACGTGCAACTAACATGATGCTTACTGGCCCACTCGTTCAGATCTCCAATGTCGTTTGGAGCGGCTGTCGCTGCATCGATCGTCCCACAGCATCCTGTCGAGCCCCCACTGAGGTAGGCGTTGAGGTCACTCTGGGTGTCCGTGAACAAGACATCTGCCGACGTGGGTCCGGTTAGTGATAAATCCTGCCCTCTTCCAACGCAAACTCACCTTTGAACCCTGCGTTCTGTAACAGGGCTTGAAACTCTTCGAGAAGGATGGCACCAGAGATACAACCAACATATGCCGCGACATTAGACTTTAAGGATTCCGGGTAGGGCTTTCTGGCCAGGATCTGTGGCATGTGTGAGAAATACGTTGTGAGTATGTGCGGTGCGTACATCATCAATGCTGACCCGCCCTCCGGGTTTGAGGGTGCGATGAACTTCCTGCATCACCTTGAGTTTACCTGCGGGAGGCAACAAGTTGATCACGCAGTTGGAAAGCACGCAGTCCACGGAGTCGCTTTCGATCGGTAAATCTCCAGCCAACGACGCCTTGACGAATGCAACACGGGGAGGTTTGAGCCCTTTGGTCGCAGCGTTCCGACGAGCCAGAGCAATCATGTCCTAGTTGATCTGTTTGAGATCGAGACAACTCGGCTTCTGGACCGTCGGACTCACCTCCGAGTTATCCAGCCCGATGGCTTGTCCAGCAGGACCCACTTTGGCAGCAGCGAGAAAGATGTCTATCCCCCCACCGCACCCGAGATCGACTACTGTCTCTCCCTATAAACATGCTGTAGCTTGGTGACGGCTTTCGCCTAGACGTCGTGCGTTCGACAAAGGCTCATTGCGCACCTCTTTGATCGATGCTGTCGCAACTGGATTTCCACAGCTCAGACCCATGTGTGCTTCTGCCGGGACCGACTGTAGCTCCTCCGCGGTGTATCCAAACGCATTCGCGACACGCTCGGCGTCTGGCACCCACGAAACTCAGGTCATCGACGTGCGCACAAGCGGATTGCGCACAGGCTCGATCAGCGCCTTCGCGGGCTTGCTTGCTGTACGCCTCGTTCACGATATTGACCAGGGAAGCGTCGTCGCTCAGGGCCGCCTTAGGCCTGCAGCAGCAGGAGCTCATGTTGGCGAAGAATACTTTGACGTCTAGTAGAAGTGACCGCTTGTGGGTATGTGTTGGACCAACTCAAGTCCTCGTTATACGGTTTGCCCCGAGGCACCCAATATCGCCAGGCACCTTTCTACTCGACTTACTCAGCCAGGGGTTTGTCGGGGTACTTGGAGCCACCATACTCGTGCGGGGAACGACTGCTGAGTTTCAACTTGTCTGCAGAACCTTCTTCATCAGAAGCGGCTTTCTCCTGCTGAACGCGACGGCACCAATCGTGGGTCATGGACCCAAAGAAGGTCGTTCACACCATCATAGCCTGCTGTCTACAATCAAGAGTCCTCCCGTACCATTCGGAGTCCCACAACGAGAGTTGGTTCGTCCTTATAT
>JBBPTO010000664.1:0-24798 GCA_038094155.1 Pulveroboletus cf. aberrans
GGGCCCGTCGGCAGTCGTGCACGTCGTGGGCTCCACCTCTGTGCCGCGGGCAGGTTCCCGAGGGGCGGCTGTCAGCAGGGGGGTCCGGGTCACCGCCATGTCGGCCGCTCCAGTCCATCTCGGGGTTGGGGAACGCGAATGGGGGGCGAACGCCGCGTTCGTTCTCGATCTGGCGGGACGTCAGGCGCGGGAACGAGTCCTCTTCGCGAGCGCGCGCGCGCGAGGGCCGATCGGAAAGTTTCGACGAGGGGGGACGATGCCGGTCGAGGGGGGTGAGTGGGACGGCCCGAGAGGTCGGGCAGGCGGCCCCTTTGTGCTGGCCAGGACGACGAGGAAACGAGGAGGGGGTCGGGCGGCGAAAAAGAAGAAGAGGGATGAGTAAAAAAAAGAAAACGAAAACAAACAAACGGGGCGCCGCGGGCGAGGACGGGATAGGCCCGGGTGGATCGGCAGTCGCGAGCCGGCGAGTCGGGGGCTGTCGTCCGTGGAGACGCCCGGGTTGACGGACGTAGTCGGCAGGTCCGCACGGCGACGACTCGGCCCATCCGTGGGCCCTGCGCGACCCGGGGAAGCGAGGGGAGGCTGTGGGATGGGAAAGGGAGGGAGGGGAGAGGAGCCGCCGTTCGTTTCTGACGGCGACGGCAGCAGGGACGGCGACGGCAGGGACGCGCGCGCGCGGGCCGAGCCGAGCCGAGCCGAAAAAGGAAAGGTGAGAGACGGTCGCCACCGCCACCGACACGGTCCCTGTCACACGCTTCGGCCGCGGCCGAGGGCGTGAGAGGCGTGACAGCCGACCGTCTCTTCGCAGAGAGAATTACACCATTATTTTTATCCGTTCAACTTGGAGCTTGTAGTTATAGTACAAGAAATATGGCAGGTAAGGTTGATAAGTGAGAATGTTGTGTTTTTTCTGGGGTGTCGGTTTGGGGGTAGGTGCCGGTTGGGGGGTAGAGGATAGTACCTGCCAGTCAGAGCGGTCCAAGTCTTGGCCTTCCTTCTAGGGAATTTATGTAATGCATTCGATCTGGTACGAATGAAACCAGAACAGAACAGGGCTCCTGTATATCCAGACAGGGACATCAAGTGGAGCAAAAAACTCGGACGGTCCATGCCCTAACGCAAGAAGAAAATACAGAGAATGTATGAGAGTTTTCTATCAAATCCAGATTTCTCTCGTACCCTCGCATTCACATCAGCCGCTTGAGCTCATGATGTGCAGCCTGGAGCCTCTGCATCTTTTCCTGAATCTCCTGACGGGTCGACACGATGCTGATCGGTTCCTCCAACATGCCCTTGCAACGGTTATATCCGTCCGGTCCAGTGATTTGAAGTCCTTCCTGAATGGCCTTGTCAATCCCCTGCTGTACACCGAGCACGATCTCGTGATCAATCGCCATTGGGACCATATCTGCGAAGCGTTTGTAGGCGACTGTAGATGGTCATGGCGCACATCAGCTCGCGATTCTAGACCACTAAGGACGGTGCGGCCTTACCTTGAAAATAAGCGCGAACGCTCGCCATGATATTCATGGCTGGCTCCAGCGGATCGGGAGGGAGTAACTTGGGAAGGTCGTTTGCTTGGGCAGATATCCCAAGCTGATTGAGGGCTGCGAGGGCCGTGTTGATCGAGCGTTCGTAATCACTATTTTCCCGTCGTCCCAGTTGAAGCCTGGTCACTAAATCACCTTCGTCCCGGGCGGCTTTGTAGCACGAAAGGAACTTGTCCTTATAGTCAGAGTAATAGTGTGTGTTTAGCGTGGTCGGGTTCCTTTCCAGATCAAGCAGCCATTGGATCTTTTCTCGAGCTCTACTGGCAGCCTCATCGAGATGGTCGGTCACAATCATTCTACATCACAGTTAGCTTACAGTACATGCAAAGAACAGGTGACTTACAGAATCGATTGTTTCGCGTTGCCGTTCCCCATGTGTGCAAAGTGAACCTCGACAAGTTTCTCAAGATCGGATTTGAGAATCTCGTAAGCGTGGTCGAAGAAAATCATTGTCGGCACATTCCACTTTTCGGTGAACTCCTTGATGTAAGAGCGTTGAACGACGAAAGGGTAATTGCCAGGAAGTTCTCGGGTACGTGCGCTAGTGCAGATCACCATCAGGACGCAACATCGGAATATTAGCACAGAACTTACTCTTGAGCTCGCTCGAAGACTTCCTTGATGTAAATCTTCTCCTGGTTAGTGGAAAATACGTCCTCTTTAGAAGGATCAATGTCTCCATCTTCATTGGCCAGAAAGTCGGCCTTTGGCAGCTCCTTATACGTGGACTCGTCCCAAGGGACGAAATTTGGAGCCGTTCTCCTTATGGCCGACTTGAAGGCTTCTTGGTGCGGACGAAGTGTCTGTAAGAGCCCGTTTTTCTCTGGAGTGCCCTCGGTCCAACGCTCGAGACCTCGTTCAAATCCTCTGAGGGTATGAAGAACTTCACCGAGAGGATCATTGGATGGAGCTTTCGGAAGGGCACGGGTTCTTTTGTCGGTTTCTTGGATGGCATTCATCAATTCTTCTTGGATCTTCGGGAGCCTTGACAAATTTCAGAAGTTTATCAGTGATCAATGACGACATCATGATAAGTAACTGACCTTTTCGCGATTAGCTCCGACAAAATAGTGCTCAACCTGTCTGTGAGGAACTTTGTTCTCAAAAATTTTTGGTGTTGCGGTTCGAGCGAGGACCACGGTTGGGTCGAGGAGAACCACTCATTCTCCTGTTTGCGTGCTTGTGCCCATGTGATCCCTCTATTGACGTCCTGCGAAGAGGGTTGTTTGACGCAGTACCAATTGTTGACCAACGGCTCAGTCTCGTTACGAAGGATCTTGACCCATGCGGGCTCATCACCTGGGGGAATACGGTCCGGCTTGGTAAGAACGCCTGGTGAAGGTGTGGATCGGTACATCAGAGATGAAGCAGGGGACTTTGATTGTCTGAGACCCACCGACAGTTCTTTTCCCGTCAGGATCGTACTGCTTTGCGAGGTGGTGTGCGCCCTGATTTTCAAAGTCGGCTGGCGGAAGGGCAACGTCAGCCATCCGCACGGAATAAAATCTGGCAACTTACTCTCGCATGCAACCGTAAGCAAAATAACGCAACTTGGCTTTCCAATGTACGAGGTGACCAACGATTTGACGAGACCGATGTCTCGGTCATCGCTGCCTCTGCCGACGCTCGCAATGAGACCTGGAAGGTCTACGAAAGAGAGGTCTGTGAGCTCTGGACCGCTGATCTCCAACGAAACGTAGTTCTTCGAGAACGAGATTTCTGTCTCGTCAGACAGCTCGTCCTCATGGAGATACTGCTTCGACTCTTTGGATGGATTGAGGATAGCTCTCTGAGCACGCCGAATGCGATCTTCGACATGGGAATGGGATGTGATGGGGTCCCCAAAGGGAATAACCTTTGTGGTGATGGGCACACCCAGGGCGTTCGTAATAAAATGGAGTTTTACAACACATCTCCATGGCGAATCAGAGTAGGAGAGTTTGCACTCGGTAGGACATCTGTTACAAAAAGGTAAGCATGTAACCAGTTATAAAGGCAAATGCCTTGCCTGGTGCACGTTCCCGATGAACGAGGAAGGGTGATGCCAGAGATCGCTTCAATGAGAGACGACTTTCCTGCGCTCTGGTTTCCGATGACCGCAATCATAGGGAGGTCGATGTCGGTTTGTACGCTACCAGAAACACACCATGAACATTCAGAAGCCTTTGCGATGAGAGAATCACGAACCCAGTATCGCACAAACGATTAATGAGTTGGAGCATTGCCTTTCTGCTGCCCGTATTGCGAGGGTCCGAAAGTCCCACAGCTATCCCATGGTTGGGATGATCGACTGTGGCTGCGGAAGAACGTTCTTTGGTGGTTGAAATTGAGTCAGAGGAGTCCGCCGCAAACATGGATGGAGTAGAGCCTGGTTTGCTATTGGGAGTTCGTATCCTCCAAGAAGAAATTGGGACAGATGGGCTGATGACTTTCATGACAATATGGGGTGAAATCGTCAATGACGGTGGTCAGGGTGACTCACGGGGAGTTTATATAGGTTGGGATGTGGGTGCACGAAGCTGTATCGTAGGTGCAAATCCTGTGGGCCGACACTGTCGGAACACGGAGAAGTAGAGCCACATTTACGGTGATAGCTGGTGCCGCGGACAACGCACGCGCGTTGGTAGTCTAGAGCGACAATGACAAACACATCTCCTTGTCAGCTTAAGATTTCTATACATCGCCGAGGTTTCACTCACCCTGCAACGCCGTAGACCTACTCGGTCACGAATGTTACCACATGTCGTACTTGACTTGAGCATTAGCTTTTCGTGTTCCTTTCGACAGGCCGAGTCCGTGGACAATCTGAGGTAGACGCAACTGTGAATTTGTGGCCGGAGCTGCGGAGCCAACATAGAAGCACTGCCCTGCGGAAGATACAGTCTCCTGTGTAAACGACTGTGGAATGCACAAACTTTGAGCTTGTTTTTCAGCCCTGAGTCGCTGAACTTCGATGATGGTGTAGTACCTGTAGAGTTGCCATTTACGGACGCTTGGTCAGGTGTAGGAAAAGTCGTGTCACGGACTCGACACCATTGAAGGTCACGGCGCCACTGGCAGCGGTAGCAAACAGCGAGTCAGCCCATGACATGGAGTCTTCAGCTGCGTTGGATCCGGACGAAGTTGTTCATCGGGTGAAGCGTTTCAAGGTCAGCCTTCTTTGACCAATTTCTTCTGCTTTGATGAACTCGCCTCTAGCACCAATCGCATGCGGAATCATTGAAAGGCGTTCACTTGCCATCCGCGCTCGATCTCACAAAGTTTGACCATGACATAGCCGTATGTTATCACCTTCTCTTCCGCTTGCTTCTTTAAATCGTCACCTCAGGACAACGAGTCACATTTTTATGTCTCACTGCAGCAATGGAGACAGCTCAATCTATCCCCCTCATTCGTCGAATTCGCTGACAGGGCCGAACCACTTTCCCTCTCCATGCCTCTCCTCCTGCACAACTGGAGAGACATAGTCAGCCTGTGGATCACCGCCGTAGATGCTGCTGATGACGAAGCGTTAAGAGCACTTCTCGAGTGTGTGATCCGTGCTTGTTATTATCCTCACGTTCACTTGTTATTAGTCTCCTTCAGAAGTTATTGCATGACCTTCGCACAACTCTATCACCCGTATATGACGACTTATTGACCAAGCTTCTCGATTTTCTTCCACGCCCGATTGCGGCTCCCGCGCTAACGGCTTTGCTAGCGACATTGTCGAGCCTTTTCAGATATCTTCTCGTGCCATCCATTCATTTGGACCTTTTACAGCAGACTTGGTCTTCCTTCCATGCGGTTTTGCCGAGATGCACCCCCGAAGTACAACGCGCCGCCGCCGAGGTATGGGCATCTATACTACGCCGCTTGAAGACCTCTGCCAGAGAAAGGGCGATTCTACTCATGGCCAACAACCTCGACCACGTCGAAACAGCCACTGCTTGGATGCTCGTCTTTGCTTGCAAGGTCAGTATCGCCTCTTCCTCGCGCTTCTGTAGTATCGATCCCCTCTTTCGTGACGCCAGTCTGTCTCTTCGACCCTCCACACAACGGCACCCTCAATTATAGCACCTGTTGTCGACTGCTTTCTGACCTGCGACGATCCCGATTTACTTTATACCCTTTTGCGGCGGACGCTTACCTCTATCATTCATCACTGCAAGAGTGCTGAACAGTTCTCTGGCATTGCAGAGATACTCATGAATCGATTAATGGCCGCTGTTAGTCGATCTCCCTCCAGCCATGCAGAACTAGAACCCCTTCGCCGTATTTTGCAATTAATCAGTCTCGTGTGCGGTGTACGTCAAGGATCTAGATTGTCATGTGAGTTCTCCTCTTCGTTTCCAGCCTTGTTCAATTATTATCTATTCCATGTTTGTAGCACTGCAGCTATCACAATTGGCCGCTGTTCTGCCTAACATTCAAATATGCCCGTCAATCGAGACGACTCTGCTCAACTTTTCGATCGCGGTCCTTTTAGCGGGAGATATGTCCATGGCAACGAGTGCTGGTCGCGTCTTCGTTACGGAAGCCCTCAAAGTGCCCACGTTCGGAGCTTCACTCCTCGGCGCCCTCGCCGAGCTGTCTTGGGGTGGATGGAAGCTCGTCGCTCTTCCCACACTGTATAGATGCACGAGTGATCTCCTGGTCTCAGAGCCGAAACGGACGCTGCGTTTGCTTGCGAGTCTCAGACACTGCGACAAGCTCGGAGACGTGGATGTCGTGTGGAAACGTACCGTCGAAGCTTGGTTTTGTGAACGATTATCTCAGTGGGAACTAACCCCAGATGGCGTTGACGAAATGCGTAACCTACTATCGTTATCGACGTATGTCGAAAAGATGCCGGTTTTGTTGGTAGGGATTGTCCAACGCATGCTTGACGCACCCAACCCAGAGGATTCATGGAACGCCTCCTATGTGAACCCAGCTTGGGTTTTGTCGGTATGCATGGAGGCTCTTGCACAATCGAAGGATGTATCGTGGAGACAACAAGTTGATCTAGTTGGTTGGGTTAAGACAGTGGCCAAGCAGTGGTCTTGGTCTCAGTGCGTTCTAACTGGTTTAGCCGACGTCGCACAATCGAGGTAAGGTATCTGCATCTTCTGTTCAATAAACTATTTTGACGGCCACTCTCGGTAGCCCGTTGACACCAGCCGTTTTGTCCTTCTCGGAACTATACCTGCACTTGCGAACCTCCATTATCTCGCATTCACGGCCATTGCGCCTCGGTGCACTCAAAATTCTATCTTCGAAACTCGTCAAGTCGTCTCCAGGAGAGCAAGATGTGCTGAAACGGTGTTTGCAAGGAGAGGAAATTTCCCTTGACATTCAGGGAGTGCGTGAACGCGTGCTGCGGATTGGTCGCATCGGACAGGTGATCAAGGACAACGAGCCGCTGGCCATCGACCTTTGTATCAGATGGTTGATCTGTGAGTGTTTGTCGCTCGCCCTCGTGTGAACTCGTTGAAACGTTCGTATAGCGCAGCTGAAAGTCAATCTGCGGCCGTTATGGTCACCGGCGGCCGAGGCGCTCTCATCCTTGGCCAAGCAGTTCGGGGATGTCGTTTGGACATGTCTCTATGATGAGCTGCAAGCGGTTACAAAGGCAAAGGCTCCCAGGCTCCCGGAATGGTTGAACGAGGACGTCCGGCAAACTGCAAACGACGATGCTTGGGAGGAAGAGCGCACGTGGAGAGACGGTGCGGCACACAAGATCAGGAGTGTGATCTCGAGTTGGCTGGACCAAGATCATGACCGAAAAGCCATCATCCTCGTGAGTCTAGGTCTGTCTGCCTTTTGAGGTCACCACTTGATGCTTTTTTCGTCCGCCGACAGGAGCAGAGACCTTTGGATCGCTTCGATTCTATCTCGTTCGAAACGCAGCTGCTTGCAACCCTTGGACAGTGCCCATCCCTTGCAGAAAAGCACAACCGCGAGCTCATTCCCTTCTTCTTGTCGATGGTGGTCAATGACGACACACTCTCCAGTTTTCCGCGCTACAAACTGAATGCATGGCTCACGTTATTCAGCAAGTTTTCCAATCCGAAGGCACTGCAGTCGACGGAAGCGCTTTTTGCTCTCTACCGCACCCTTTTATCGCACCCTGACCGGACGCTCCAAACGCTGGCGCTGAATTGCGTATTTACATACAAGCCCCCCAACCTCGTGAGGCATGAAGAGACTCTTCGACGTTTTCTGGATGACACGCTATGGCGAGACGAACTCGCGCACCTCGACTTGTCGTCCTTGGACCCCACTGATCGACCCTTGTTCGTGGACGTCACGATCCGTCTACTCTTCGGCATCATGTTAGAGAGAAAGGGACGTGCGAGAGGGGACAGAAAAGCTGCGGTGCTGAGCGCCCTCGCCGTGTGCTCGGAAGACGAACTGAGCCTGCTCATCGACCTGATGCTGAAACCAATGGGTTCAAGCAACAGGGCGTGGCGGGATGCCAAATTCGTGTTGGCCGAGGTACCCTCGAACGTGTCTCTGAAGCACCAAATCGGGTTTCTGAACCTATTGGGCAATGTGATGCAACATCTCGGGCCGAGGGTAGTGCCATACTGGCCAGCTCTTCTTGGGACTACCCTTGGCCTCACTGCGTCCGCGCAGGCCCGATTAGGAGGATCGAAGGAAATCGAGGTGCTGGCTGAAAGTGTTGTTGACAAGATCCAAGGGGAAGAAGAAGAGGATCGAGAGGATGCTGAGGCCGAAGCTGACGAAGGTTTAAAGGACAGGACGATACGTTCCATTCGACAGCTCGGACTGCGACGATTGGCCGATTTTTTCCGCTGTCCCGTCTCTTTCGACTACTCGTCCTACCTCGGAGCATCCTTCAGCTCCATCGTTACGCCGCGGCTTGCGCTTCTGGATCAAGAGAACACGCAAGCGCCTTCGGCCTTGCTCGACATGTTCTACCTGTGGGCGTCCCGATCTGAGTACGTTCGTTATCTGGTGGATTATGATGATCGCGTCCTCCCCAAGGTGTTGGATTGCTTGGTCACCACGAACGTCAAGCCTGCCGTGTTGACGCACGTCTTTGACCTCGTCGACTGTCTGCTCGTCTTTTCTTCCGAAGATGACACGGTCGCGGAAAGCGTTCTGAAACCACAACTCTCTACCCTGCTGAAAAACCTCACAAGGCTCGTCGAGCGCACCAAAGGCGATCAGAATTTGTCAAGTCCCCTCGCCCAACGTCAGATCAACATTCTGTCTCAAGTGGCACATCATGTCACTGATCCTGCACAAGCGTCCGTCCTCGTGGGCCTTCTCTCGCCTCTTTTGCGAAAACCGAGCAAAGTGGTACCAGAAAAGACCAAAGTCGACTTGCTGACGATCCTGAACAACCTCTTCGCGCTCATACCCGAGTTGTCGGATCCGGCATCACCCACCTTTGGAAAAGTCTACGAGCTGTTGTCACACTTGTTCCTCACCTTTCGTTCAAACGGCGCTCGGATGGCGCTCACGTCAACGTTCAACAGACTAGCGATCGTCCATCCGAGTCTTCAATCCCTCGGATCGTTGTTGGAGTCTCTGAACGCGTGCTCCACGAAACGGGTCAACGAGCCCAATTTCGATCGTCGACTCGCAGCGTTCACGACGATCAACGAGGAGTGCTATGCCACCTTGACCCCTCGCGAATGGCTGCCGGTGCTTTACAATGCGCTGCATTTCATTCAAGATCCGGAAGAGCTCGCGATTCGGAACAGCGCCGCATTCACGCTCCGCCGGTTCGTCGGCGTCGTTGCTGCGAACGTACCGTGTGCGGCCGAGGTCGAGGTGATCCTCATGCGTACGGTCCTTCCGGCGCTCAAGAACGCGTTGCGATCCAAGACGGAGCTCGTCCGTGCTGAAGCGCTGGGGGTCATCGCGTACGCCGTGCTCCGGTGTGAGCGCATCGTGTCGCTCCAAGAGATGCGACCACTGCTCGCCGGGGGCGACGACGAAGCGAGTTTCTTTTCCAACATTCACCACATCCAGATCCATCGACGGACGAGGGCACTTCGACGGTTCGGGGAACAGTGCGAGGAAGGACGCTTACGAGGGAGAACGCTGATGGAGATCTTTGTTCCGCTCGTGGAGCACTACATCGTCTCGACGAGGTCGATCGACCATCTGCTCGTGGCGGAAGCGATCAACACGCTGGGTCGGATTGCCAAGCAGCTCCAGTGGTCGGCGTACTACGGACTGGTACAAAAGTACGTGAAGGGTACCAAGGACAAGGACGACACCGTTCGCGTACACGTCCGCACGCTCGTCGCGCTGCTCGAAAACTTTCATTTTTCGATGGAGGAAACGGTCCAAGAAACGGACACCGTCGACGATGCCGAGGAGAACGCAACGGAGATGCTACCACCACCGCCCGTCCACTCTGCGGACGTCAAAAGAGTGTCCGACGCCGTCAACGTGCGTCTGCTCCCAACGCTCATCAACTACCTCGAAAACCGGGACGAGAACGAGGACAGCCTGCGCATTCCCATCGCGCTCGGGATCGCCAACGTCGCGCTGCATCTCCCGGCCAGCACCAAAGACGCCCAGATCGGGAAGCTGCTCACGGTTCTCAGTCAGGCGCTACGCAGTCGATCTCAGGAGACGCGCGACCTCGTGCGCGAGACCACGTGTCGGATCGTCGTCGCGCTCGGTCCTACATATCTCCCACTGGCCTTGCGCGAACTCCGAGGGGCTCTCCTGCGCGGTCCACAGCTGCACGTGCTCGCCTACGTCACGCACGCGCTGTTGAACTACGTCACGTCATCCGATCGCGGCGACGCTGCGTTCGACGACCTGGACGGGTGCATCGATGACGTCGCGCACGTCGCTGCCGAAGTCGTGTTTGGCGAGTCGGGCAAGGACGTCCAGCATGAGGACTTTAGGACTAAGATGCGCGAGGTCAAGGGGAGCGCGTCGAGAGGCTTGGACTGCTTCGCGCTCGCTGCGCGGTACGTGTCGCCGAGCCGGATCAGTGCGCTCCTGGTACCCCTGAGATCGGTCATGCGAGTGACCAACTCGGCCAAAGCGATGCAACACGTGGACGAGGTGCTCAAGCGGATCCAGAGCGGGCTCAATTCGAACGCGCGTCTAGACCCCCCGGCGTTGTTGGTGCTCTGTCACACGCTCGTGAGCCAAAATGCCAAGTTTTTGCAAGAGGTGGAGAAAAAGAAAAAGGACAGGAAAAGGGACGACTACGTCGTTCAGACCAAGCGCAAGATCGTGGTCGACGATGACCACTATGCGCACAACTCGTATCGGTACGTCCGTCTGTGTCGGTCAAGGTCGGGCGCTGACGCGTTTGCATCAGGTTCGTCGTGTTTGGACTCGACCTGTTCACGACGGCGTATCGACGGTCGCGGTTCGATCTGCGGGACGCACAGCTACTGGCGAGACTCGAGCCGTTTGTCAATCTGATCGGGAACACTCTCTACGCTGAATCCGAAGCCGTCCTCGTCGCTGCACTCAAAGCGGCACCCTGCATCCTGCAGTGCCCCCTAAAGGCCGTACCCTCGTCTGCGCCGCTCGTGTCCCGTCAGATCCTCGCCATCGTTCGTTCCGTGGGGAGCGCCGAATCTGAAATGGCTCAGACGGCGCTCAAAGCCCTCGCGACGGTCTTGCGTGCATGCCCGACGTCGAACGTCAAGGAAGAAGACCTCTTGTTCCTCCTCGAGCTCCTCACGCCCGACCTAGAAGAACCGATCCGACAAGCGAGCGTGTTCTCGCTCCTCCGCGCGATCGTGGCCCGCAAGCTGATCGTACCCGAGTTGTACGACCTCATGACGCGCGTGTCGTCGATCGTCGTCACCTCGCATTCGGCGCACACGCGGGAAGCCGCGCGATCGTTGGTGCTACAGTTTCTGCTCGACTATCCGCAGGGCGCGGGGCGGTTGCATCACACGCTCGCGTTTTTCGCGCGGCATCTCGCGTATGAACATGCGTCGGGACGGGAGAGCGTGTTGGAGCTCTTGGAGGCGCTCGTGATCAAGTTTGACGTGGGTTTGATGGCAAAGCATGCCGAGATGGTGTTTGTGGCGTTGGTGTTGTGTGTGGCCAACGATGGCGAGAGGCGTTGTCGGGTCGCGGCGGCAGGGGTGATTCGGGTGTTGGTGGGGAGGTTGGCGGAGGATGGACGGGGAGAGGAGGTGCTGGGGCGGATGGTGAGGGTGCAAGTGCATGCGTGGGCAGGGCAGGGTGAGAAGGGGACGTTGAGGGGCGTTGCCGTGCAGGTGTATGGGATGGTCGTGGACGCTTTGGAGCGCAAGGCGGAGCCGTATTTGGAGGTGATGTGGGAGGACGTCGGGTCCGTCATGGAAGCAGTGGCGTTGGGCGAGGGGGAGGAGGAGATGGACGTGGACGGGGAGAGGGAAGGAGAGTGGCACGCGACGTACCAGGCGCTGCAGAGTCTCGGAAAGGTACTCAAGGTGTTTCCAGAGGCGACGACGGAGCCTGGGAGGGTACGGTGGACGGCTGTCGCGAGGCTACTGGCTTACCCGCACGCGTGGGTGCGGGGCGCGGCGTGTCGGTTGCTCGGAGTGTTGTTTGCAGCGTCTTCGACGGCGGAGGGACAGGGAGAAGAGACGGTGTTGATGCACGCGGGTATGCGGGACGTGGTGGAGAAACTGGTCTGGCTGCTCAAGAGCCCGAATGTGGAGGCCTCGGTCGCGTTGCAGGCGGTGAAGAACTTGTTCTTTGTTGGCAAGTGGTTCGCGGCGCGGTCAGAGGACGGCGGAGGTGAAGTGGAGGAAGACGAAGAAGCCGACGCTGACGAGTCGAGTGCGAAGGATGCCTTGCCTTGGCTCTTCTCAAGGCTGTCGTATCAAGCGCGATCGGCCCAGATCGCGCGACGGAACCAGTCGACCGCGCCGGTAGGTATCGCATTCCGCTCGGTCGTCGACGCTGACGTGTGTTCCGGGAACAGGCCAACTGGTCGCTCGCGCCTCTGTCGACGCTGCGTTTCTTTGCGGCGATGACGACGTTTTTGGAGCCGAAGCAGGTCGAGCGGTTCTTGCCGCACATGCTCACGCCGGTCTATCGCATCACCGAGGAAGACACGATTCGGGACGGTGGGATGGGTGCGTTCGGATCGGATCTAGTTGATCGCGGCTGATATCGTGCAGAGGAACTGAAGACGACGGCGATCGAGTTGCAAGACCTCGTTCAGACGCGGGTGGGCACGACGGCGTTTGCGAACGCGTACGAGCGGATTCGGAGAGGGGCTATGGACGTACGGCAGGCGAGGCGGGTCGCGCGTGTGACCAAGGTGCGTGTTTCTGTCGGTGCGATGATCAGTGTGTGACGGCACACAGGCGACGACGGATCCCGAGGCTGCTGCGAGACGCAAGCTGGCGAGGAATGCGACGAAAAAGGAGAGTCGGAAGCGCAAGAACAGGGCGTTTGCGTGCGTCGTTTCTCGTGTTTGGATGACCGGGGACTGACGGTTCTGTAGGGAAAGCCGCGGAGGGATCAAGAGACGACGGGAAGCTTAATGGGGCGTCAAGTACGCAACGTGTGAGCTTCTCGTCGTCATCCGAGTGCTCGCGCAATTCTCGTGGTGTTAGATCGATAACTTATGTATGCTGCTACTATGTTCGCTTCTTTTCTGGGTCGAATGCGTCTCAAAAGTGTGGGTGAACTCTAACGCCGAGGAAATGTAAATCAGAAAACGGGAGAAGCACAACGGGCATCCGGTTTCCCGCCGGGGCGAGGTGGAGTTGCCCGATCTGGCAGATTGGAGTGGAAAAAGAGAGCTCGAGGGAAACGGTGTGCTACGTTCATACACGAGAGTGGAAAAGAAGAAAGGTCCGGTGAAGGCGCATTTTCTACTACGTACGCGAGGGATAACAATGGTGAATCCGATGGGTGAATGCAAGGAGGGTATGTACACGTGCGAGGGTATGAGATCAGCAGTAGGGCTGCCACGAGGACGGGTTTGGATAGTAAGCTGGTGGAGGTGGTTCAATAAAGTCGGGCGTGAGCTCGTCCTTGTGGATGCTCGTGCGGCAGGGGGAGGGACACTCCTTGGGGCGGGAGAAGGGGTCTGGGTCGGCAAAGTCCCAGCTGTGGTCCCTGCGTCTGTGGGAGAGACGGAGGGGTTTGCGAACTAGGACGGGTGAGGACTAGGATGAGAGGGGTGAGAGGTACGCACTGAAGGAGAACTTGGAGGATGCGTCGGACGCAAAGGAGGGACGATGGACGGGGACGTCGTCTGGCTGGTGGGCTGCGCGGCGGAGACGGAGGATGAGCCAGGTGACGAGGAGGGTCATGAAGAGGCCGACGAGGATGACGGTGGCTGCGACGGCTGCGAGGTCGGCATGGGAGGGGGCAGAGTAGGAGGGGGGCGAGGTGGGCTCTGGGGAGACACCGTCTGTGAAGGGCATCTTCGAGGGAGATCCACAACACGACGCGGACTATTATAAAACCTGTGCGGTGCTTCTCCTCGCGTCGCACGACGGCTAACCTTATTCATGTTGCGCGAACACGTCCCCGCCAACTGGCAGATCGCCATTCAGATCGCACACGCCAACCTCGCCAACATCGACTTTCTCCGCAACGATCTCCCCTGGCTCGCGAACCAGGGCACGTTCCCTCTCTGCTTTCCCCTCCCTCCCCTGATCTTTTTTCCCCAGACCTCGATCTCCCCCAGGCCCTCGACCTCTTCCACCTTCTCACAGAAACCTATCCCCGCTACATCGACACTCCGTCACGCGATGCCGTAGAGGACGTTGCCATCCGTCTCGTAAAAAAGAACCAGGCCATTCTTGACCACGTCCTCGGCTGGCTCACCAACGAGGTGGCTCACATCTCCGGGTCCGTCCTGCCGTCATCGACTCGTCCCCCGCTGATCCCTTGCAGTTCCTACGCCGCCCCAGATCTCTTTGTCCTCTTGAGCTGGTCCTGCCGCCTCTACACCGCGTCCATCTCCTCCTCTGACGCATGGCGTGCCCTCACCGCCGTGCTCGCCACTCTCCTCGATCTCCTCCTCGATCCCTCCACGCGGGCGAAACCCTCGATGCAGAAAAGCGCCCTCGTTCGCATACGCAGAGCCCTCCGTTCTGCTCCAGAGCATCTCCATCGTCTCATGTCCACGTTCGTCGCTCACGCAAAGTCTAGCCAGACCCCTCTCGTCTTTGTCCCTCTTCTCGGCACCGCCGTCGATGTCACCATCCGTCTCAAGGACCTGTCCTTCCCCCGACCTCCCAAGGTGAGCCCATCGCCTGCTCTTCCAATCCGTCCTCACCATCCCGTTCAGGAAGAGATCATCCATCTATACACGACGCATATACTCATGTCCAAGATCCCAGTTCCACCTCACTCTTCTGTGCGTGTCCTCATCAACGTCCCCCCATCGACTCATCGTTTGCAGAACGCACTTCACGGCTTTATACAAACTACCCTCACTCCTGACGATCTCGCTACATCGATCCTACCGACGATGGAAAAGGCCCTTCTCCGCTCTCCAGAGTACTCGCTCAGTGGTACGTCCCAGCCCGTTCGTTCGTGGCTTGCTTGACCTTGTCTAGTCGTCGCCGACTTTTTGCTCGCCTATTCGCATCCTCTCGACGTCCCCACCCTCAAAAAGTTCCTCATCGCCTCTCTCAGCTCTGCCAAGTCGAGCAATCCCACCGTGCGCAAAAATGCATCGACTCTCTTCAACGTCTTGGTATCCAAATGCCCGGCAGATTTTATAGAGACTGCCGTCTCAGAGGTCCTGACCCTCCCCCTCGCTGGAAAGACGACAGGTTTCGATCACAGGATCACCCTCTACACGATGCTCTCGATGGTCCCTAAACACGGTACTGCATCCTTGACGCTCGTCAACGCCCTCCCGACGCTGATCGTGAAAGAGACCAACGATCTTGCCACATCCCTCCTCGTGCGCACCCTCCCGGCCCACCTGAATCATTTGCTCACGTCCAACACCCTCATACCTGCTGACGTCACCGCGCTTATCGCCAAGGAAACCAATAGTGTCAAGCCACTCATGAAGCGAGCATTCGTCAGCGTCGTTGGCACCGCCTTGTGGGAGTTCGACACGATCAACGATGCCATCATCGCGTTTGCAAAGGCTATCTCGGCTCCGTTGGAAGTATGCATCAAAAACGTGAGTGCCAATCCGCTCGGTGCGCCCGCGGGTCCTCTGGAAGGGTACGTCGCCTTGGCCATCTTGCTCGGTCCACTTGCCGCTTCTGGACTCTTCGGTGCGTCAAGCTGTCTGATCTTCGCTTCGATTGACGTCAACGTCGGCATTATTTCCCAGACGACGTCGTATCGCGGAGTTTGACCGTCGACATGCTGACGGGAACATCGACGAAACCCTCTTTCCTGATTTGGGATAAAGTGTATCAGAAACTCAGCGAACCCGAAGACGCACGATGGTTACTCCGCGCCGCTGATCTTGCCGTGCCCAGACTTGAATCCGAGCTGGGCAAGAACTCAGGCTTGAGGTGTGTGGAGCGATGAGTTGAACGGCGTGCATTCATTGTCTATCATAGGGTCGCGTTCGGTGCCGTGTGGGTGTACCTCGCGGTGCAGACGACGTGGTCGGACGTGAGGCGGACGACGACGAGAACGCTCTCGGAAGCAGTGACGAGACGACCTCAGCTGATGAACGCGGTGATTCGAGACGCACTGACGGCCTCGCTGATGAAACCCGTTTCAAGCAAGGAAATCGCACCCACGTCAGAAGGGTCCGAGAAACCCACGGTGGACATGTCGAGGCGGTACGCCGCGCTCTTGTCGGGGTGTGCCGGCCCGTGTGCGAGTCCCGAGGGTCGCACCACGTGGGAGACGGTGATCGTGAATTGGCTGGTGTTGGCACACCATCCCGTGACGGGTACGTGGGATGGCGATTTTCTGATCTGTGGCGCTCAGGGACGTGGCAGGCGGGGCATCGACGACGCTATGGATCGACATGTGTCAACGGGCAGGCGTGGATCCGTACGTGGTCCTGAGCGTGCACGTCGATCTGGCGATGAGACGCGTGATCGAGGCGTCGATGATGGACGACAAGGTGCGTCTACGGTTTTTTCCGTCGACCGATCGCGGCTGATCTTCATAGACGGGATTCCCCGAGGCGAGCTATCGCGCAGTGGGTACGATGGCGTTTGTGGCGCCGGACGTGGCGTTGCCGCGTGTGATGGGCCAGCTCAGGGTGGACGTCAACCCGGGTCAGTTAACCGCCTTGTCCGAGGAGGATCTTGGGATCTGGGAGACACCCGAGGGGACGACCTACGTCGACGGTGAGCGCGTCTCACATTCGACCCCCGCGCGTCGACGTTGACGTTTTATTTAACTGGTCAGTCCTTGCGACGAGACGCAAGGAGCAGGGACCGACCAAGGGCAAGGACGCGGACATGGCACGGTGGGAGGCCGAGTTGAGGCAGAGTCTGGCGAGCAAAAAAGCCAAGGGAGGGACGGGGTTGGGCAAGGAAGAACAAGCGCTGGTACGCGCGCAGCTCGACAAGGAAAACGCAGTGCGCGCCTCGGTCGCCGGACTGCGCATGGGACTGCGACGCGCGCTGGCGTTGGTTCGGAGTGTGGTCGAACGTGCGCCGAGCGCGCGGGGGTATACGAGGGCGTTTGCCGAGGTGCTCTTGGAGTGCGCGACGAATGAGCGGTGCGCACGGTTGGTGGGTCAGACAGAGGTGTTTGAGACGTTTGTCCGTCTGACGGGGTGGTGTTCGGAGCGACTCGAGGGGCTCAGACGGTGGGTCGGCGTGGCGGTGTTGCGAGCGTCGGACGCGGGGTGTGTACCCGAGGAACAGGCGGCCGAGCCGTTGAGTTGTTCGTTTTTTCTCTTTCGTTTGGATGGTGCGAGGCGCTGACGCGCGACTGCGAACAGCGTTGGTGTTGAGGGTGCTGTATAGACTGCGCACGCTCTCGGAGCAAGCGCCGCTGGACCCGGCGACGTTTGGCTTTGCGTTCTTTCTTCTCGCGCGGGTGTTGGGTAAGGGCGGGGCGGGGATCGGCGAGGGGGAACAAAGGGAAGACGAGGTGCTCGAACAGGTCGCGCTCGCGTTGGACATTGTCAAATTTCACCGGAGCGAATGTAGGTCTCTTTCTTTCTGGTCACGTTCGCTCACGCTCGTCCTCGACAGTCTCGAATACGGCGTTTCCACGACGGACGACGCTCGAGCACGCGTTACACGTGGTGAGGACGCAGCCGAGGTTGAGCAAGGACGCGTCGTCGCTCTTGGTCGATCTGGGCGAGGCGATCAGCGGGAACGCGACGCGTGGCGAGATGGACGTCCTGATCGGGGGATTACTCCTGCCCGAGACGCACGTCCGACACGCGTGTCTGCAGGCGTTGCAGGTGAGCTCGCATGTCCACACAAAGGCGTGGCTGACGGTCGACAGCCGTTTGATCTGACCGAGTTGGACTGGTCACCCGAGATGTGGGTGGCGTGTCACGACGCGGACGAACAGAACGCGCGGTTGGCGGAGAGGGTGTGGGAGGAGAATGGGATGGACGCGACAGAAGGGTTTTTGGAGGATATGTTGGTGCTTCTGGGTGAGTCGCACGTCGAGACCAGTCGGCAGTGTTGACGATGTGGATAGGTCACGAGCATGCGTACGTACGTACGAGCGCAGCCGCCGCGCTCGCGGACGCGGTCGGGCTTCATCCGCAAAAGGCCGACGAAACGATCGGGGCGTTGCAAGGGTTGTATCGAGAAAAGGTGAGCAAAGCGCGACGCCGTCGGGTCGCGCGTTGACACATTCGGATAGGCCAAAATTCTTGCGCCCGAGTTTGACGAATACGTGCGTGTTCCGTGTTCGCGTGTGACGGACAAGACTGAGGTCGAAACGTAGGGCATGGTCATCGCAGGGAGTTTGGACCGGGCGGACCCGTGGCCGACGCGCGTGGCGATTGCAATGGCCTTTGAACGACTGGCGCCGACGTTTTCTGAGACGCAGATCGAGCCGCTGTTTAGGTTCTTGATCGTGGACGAAGCGCTTGGCGATCGATCGCCGGACGTGAGACGGGAGATGTTGAGCGCGGGCGCAGCGGTGATCGACCATCGGGGTGCGATCCGGCTCGCGGGGCTCTTGTCCACGTTCGAGGCGCACCTCGGCGGACCGAGTCCAGCAAACGATACGGGGGACCAGATCAAGGAGGCGGTGGTGATCCTGTTTGGACGCGCGGCGAGACACTTGGCTGCGTCCGACGCGCGGATTCCAGGGATCGTGGACAGGTTGGTGGACGCGCTCCAGACGCCAGCGGAACAGGTGCAGATGGCGGTGTCG
This sequence comes from Pulveroboletus cf. aberrans, assembly GCA_038094155.1. Classification (NCBI taxonomy): domain Eukaryota; kingdom Fungi; phylum Basidiomycota; class Agaricomycetes; order Boletales; family Boletaceae; genus Pulveroboletus; species Pulveroboletus cf. aberrans. The sequence continues at coordinate 18,774 of JBBPTO010000664.1, forward strand.
GACTGTCTCGTGCCGCTCGTGACACTCATGGGTGAGGAGCGGAGCGGGGGGTTGATCGATCGGCTGTTCGAAACGCTGTTCGACGGATCGACGTACGCCGCGCGGAGAGGTGCTGCGTACGGCCTGGCAGGTGCGATCAAGGGACTCGGGATCGGCGCGATGAAGCGGTACGGGGTGATCGATCGACTGCGGATTGCGGCCGAGGACAAGAAACGGTTCGAGCTGCGCCAGGGTGCCATGTTCGCGTTCGAGACGCTGTCGTACACGCTTGGACGGCTTTTTGAGCCGTACGTGACGTTCATACTGCCGATGCTTCTGACCGCGTTCGGGGACGGGACGGCGGACGTGCGGGTGACGGCACAGGACGCAGCGCGGGTGATCATGGGCAACATGTCTGGGTACGGCGTCAAGTTGATCCTCCCGTCGCTGTTGTCAGGCCTGGACGAGAAGCAATGGCGGTCGAAAAAGGGGTCGATCGAACTGTTGGGCATGATGGCGTACTGTTCACCGCGACAGCTCTCGCTCTCGCTGCCGATCGTGATTCCGCGCTTGACGGGCGTGTTGACGGACACGCACGCGCAGGTCAAGACGTCTGCCAACAAGAGTTTGAAGCAGTTTGGCGAGGTGATCAGTAATCCCGAGATTCAGGCGTTGGTGCCGACGTTGCTCAAGGCGCTCGTGGATCCGGGCAAGACGACGAACGCGTTGTCGGCCTTGTTGAGGACGTCGTTTATGCATTACATTGATCATTCGTCATTGGCTCTGGTATGTTCTCGGTGTTGTTTACGTGGACTGGTGCAGATGACTTGCAGGTCGTTCCGATCATCGAAAGGGGCTTGCGAGAACGAGGAACCGAGGGAAAGAAAAAGGCGGCGCAGATCGTGGGCAACTTGGCGTCGCTGACAGACTCGAAGGATTTCGTGCCCTACCTGTCGAGTCTGTTGCCGCTGGTGCACGTGGTGTTGGTCGACCCCGTGCCGGAAGCACGCGCGACGGCCGCCAAGACGCTCGGGACGCTCATCGAACGACTCGGGGAGGTGCACTTCCCGGATCTCGTTCCCGGGCTGCTGAGGACGCTCAAGACGGAGACGTCCGGGGTCGATCGACAGGGCGCGGCGCAGGGTCTGAGCGAGGTACTCTCGGGGCTGGGTATGGACCGTCTGGAGGGCCTGTTGCCGGACATCATCGCCAACGCACAGTCGCCGCGGAGCACGGTCCGGGAGGGGTTCATGTCCCTGCTCGTCTATCTACCGGCGACGTTTGGGAACCGGTTCCAGCCGCATTTGCCCAAGATCGTCGGGCCGATTTTGGCGGGATTATCGGACGCGGAAGAATACGTGCGGGAGGCGGCGATGCGCGCGGGACGGATCATCGTGACGAATTATTCGAGCAAGGCGATCGACTTGTTGTTGCCAGAGCTCGAGCGGGGGATGTTCGATCCCGGATGGCGGATCCGGGTGCGTTTTCGGGTTTTCTCTTGTCGTTTTGGTCAGTCTTGATGCGAGCCCTCGCTAGCAATCCTCGATCACGTTGGTGGGCGAGTTGTTGTTCAAGGTGTCTGGGATCACGAGTAAGCTCGAGACGGGGGACGATGAGGAACAGATGGCCGAGGCTGCCGTGGCCGAGTCGTCTCGGAGGGCGCTGACGGAGGTGTTGGGCGCCGAACGACGGGATCGGATTTTGTCGGCATTGTATCTGGCAAGACAGGACGCCGTCAACGTCGTCCGGCAGTCGTCGATACACATTTGGAAGGCGTTGGTGCATAACACGCCCAGGACAGGTGGGGGCGATTCCAAGCAGATGATTGTGTGCTCATGTGGTTTCACCAGTGCGCGAGATTCTGCCCGAGTTGGTTCGGCAGATGGTCAAGTTGTGTTCGAGCGACGAATTTGAGCAGCAAGAGGTCAGTTTTCTCTCGCATCGCGTCGTGCCTCGCTTATCCTTGGGGGTAATGTAGACCGCGACACGCACGACGGCCGAGCTTTGTCGCAAGTTTGGCGAAAAGATCTTGGGCGCGATTGTTCCGATCTTGCAGCACTTGGTGTCCTCGCCAGATGCGCGAACGCGTCAAGGCGTCTGTCTCATGCTGTCGGACGTCATGTCAGTTCTTTCTTTTGACGTCAGCTTGTCACTGACGGCACTATAGGGAAAGCACGACGGATACGCAACGCGAGGGACACGAGAGCGAGATCGTCGACATGGTTCGAAGGTCGCTCGTTGACGACGACGCGACCGTCAGGACGGCTGCCGCCAAAGCATTCGACACGCTCCAGGAACATATCGGCGCCAAGGCGATCGATCAGACGATACCCACGCTACTAGAGGCTCTCCGTCAGCCAGGCGCGAGCTCTGGGACGGCCCTCGAAGCACTTCGGGAGGTCATGTCGGTGAGCGCTGATTTCGTGTGCAACGAGATGAACGTTGAACGCAGATGTGCTAGGTTCGGGCGGCGACGGTGTTCCCGGTGCTCATTCCTACGTTGATTTCCACCCCAATGACTGTGTTCAACGCGCGAGCTCTTGCCTCTCTCGTCACTGTAGCTGGCAACGCGCTCAGTAAACGTCTGACGGTCATCCTGCACGCGTTGGTCAGGGTGACGGAGGAGGAAGAGGACGAAGAGCTGCTCGCTGCACTGGACGAGGCGTTGCGAGCGTTGCTTGGATCGATCGGGGATCCGGAGGGGCTGAACACGCTCATGTTGCTGCTGCTCGGATGGTGCGCGCATGGCCCATTCTTCTTTCGCCAGTCGTCTGACGTTGGGATCGTACAGGACGAAGAGCGACGCGCCGACGCGCCGTGCGAGCGCTTGCGAGTTCTTTTCCATCTTTTGCGAAGAGTCCGAACTCGATTCGTCCTTGTACAGGGTGGATTGGGTTCGGCAACTCGTCTCGCTCTTTGACGATTCCGAGATCGACGTTCACACCGCTGCATGGAACGCGTTCGACACTTTTGTCAAGTCCGTGCCCAAGGATGAGTTGGAGCCGTTGGTCGTCCCGCTTCGTCGGACGATCGAAGGGACGGGCGCTCCTGGACGGACTGTGCCCGGGTTCGGTCTCCCCAAGGGCGTTGCACCCATGGTACCGATCATCATCGCCGGTCTCACCACGGGAACCAACGAACAGCGCGAAAATGCTGCCTATGCGATCGGAGACCTCGTCGAGCGTACCGACGAATCCGCCATCAAACCGTTCGTCGTCCCTTTTACAGGCCCGCTCATCCGTGTCGCAACGCAAGCCACCACCCATCCACCTGGCGTCAAGACAGCGATCCTGTCTTCGCTCGCTGTGATGTTGGAGAGGATTCCGAACCACGTCAAGCCGTTCTTCCCGCAGCTCCAGCGAACGTTTGTCAAGTCCGTCAGCGATGGTTCGAGCATCGTCGTGCGAACACGCGCTGCGGAGGCGCTCGGCGTTTTGATGCGAAGCCAGCCGCGCGTCGACCCGGTGATGACGGAGCTGATTGCGGGCGCGCGCGGGAACGACGAGGAAATCGCAGCAAGCTTTGTGTTGGCGTTGTCGCAGGTCGTACGGAGCGCGACTGTGCACGGAGGAGTCGGGGACAAGGTCAGAGAGAGTTGTGTCGAACTAATACACGAGGCATTCCGTGGAACACACGAAGGTCGGCAGGGTTGTTCTGTTCGATTGTGTCGTTCTCATGCTCGCACAGATCACTACATACAAGCGATAGCGAGTCTCGTCACGTCCTTGTCGACGAACCCACAATCGCTCAAGTCGGTCGTAAAGTAATGTCTCGATTCTCTCGAGCTTGAATGTGACCTCACACCGTTACCAGCGCACATCTCGTCTCTGGCACTCCTCCGTCAGCACTGTCATCGCACACGATTCTTGCGATTTTCCAGCCCGAGGATATGGACGAACGGGTCCTGCCCGAAGAAACACTGTTCGCGAGACTAGGGGTATTGCGTAGCGTGGCGCTCAAGGTCAAAGAAAGCGCGGCAAACGAGCGACCTGCGATCGCACGTCCAGCACGGGACGCCCGGGAGATTTTGAAAGAGATGGCGGGAGACGGCGAGGAGGGTCTGTTAGGCATCTTCTGATACGGATCTACACCGCCATGGTGGCGGTACCGCTGGGGCTGTCTATTGCGAACTGGAAAATTTCGTCCTACATTGTACTTGTGAGACAGAAACATGAATAACTGTTCCTCGAGTGTTCTGTCACTTCCAGTGAAAACTGGTGTGTCCACATAACATCTTGCAGGAAACAGAACCAGTGACTGTTCCCAGGTCACCAGCCATTGGTCATCACCTGATACTGGTACGATGATGCATCACATAGCTGCAGTGTTAAAGTTGTTACAGTAGATGTTTGACATATTTGACATATTCAGAAAAATCCATCAATTGATGTGTGAAGTATGTTGGGGCACCAGAATCCAGAAGCCATATGTCATCGGAAAGTAATGCATTTCCAGTTTCAGACTTATTGCATGAGTCATACAGGGTGAATTTGTTGTGAGACACTTTTATTCATTCACTGAATTTGACGGGAACATTTGTAGAGTACTGTACAGGGTGTTGCATAAGGAACTGCAGTCTGCATTTCATGATGATTCTTGAGTTTGTGTTAAGAGCTGGTCTTTGGATGGAGCTGTGCAGTGTGCTGGGGGACAGGGAGTGTGTGGCTCTGCGGCGCAACGAGGCACGAGAGTAGCCGTAGCGCTTAGTCTTCGGACGAGCGTGGGTAAGCGGCGCTTTTCCTTTTCCTTCGCGCCTCCACCTAGCTCGTCCGAGTCAAGCCCTCGAACCTCGAGCTTTCGTCGCCCTGCTCCCTCTCCGGAACAGCCTCTTTCTCGTCCAACTCGAACACCCTCCTTTTAGCCCACTCCCGCTCACACCACGCCATGGCCGATCCCAACCTCGAAGAACCGCCTAACTACGACGCTCCAGTTTGGCGCCCCCTTCGAGAGGCTGTCATGGCCGCAAACCACCTCGACCACGAGGCGGCCATAGCCTTCCTCACTGAGCTATGGCACGACGATAGGGACCATCGCATTGCCCTCTGGGAGATAGCACAGGCTAACCGAATCCCCCAGAACCCAGGTGGTGGTGATGGCCCACAGGGGCAGCGCAATGCACCTGAGCAGCACCCACCACCCGACACACCTGCACCGCCCTTGCCCCTGAACCCACCTCAGCCCCCAGCACCTGCTCCCCCCCCTGCCCCTGCTGGTGAACTCGCCGAAGGAGAGAAGAGGAAGACCAAAATCAAAGATTTCACCCTGGGCTGCCCCCCCCAAACGTCCTCGTAGAGCGCCCCTCCCAATACGCGCTGCAGAAGATAGCCACTTTCGAGTTCGTCGAACTGTGGTACTTCACCCCAGAAGGGTGCCGCGATGCCATGAAACACCTCCGCTCCGAGACCGACGATGCCTTCGGCATAGCCAGCATCAACGACGTCCTCACCTTACGCCCCGCCTCCTCCATCAAAGCCTCCCAGCGCGCTCGGGCGGACCAGAGCCTATCCTTCAGCGAATTCCTGCAGGCCCGCACTTCCTACTTGCACCACATCAAGCAAGCGGAGTGGCCCGAGGCACACGTCAACGCCCTCGCCCTATTCTTCTGGAGAGTGGAGACGCACCCTCAACGTCGGACCTCCAATGGTGATCTGACAGTCCTAACCTATGCTGCGCGCGTGCGGCGCCTGTGGCACGACGACCTCAAAGCTAGCCCCACAGGGGTATTCGACGTATCAGAAATCAACGAAAATCTGATGAACTCCATCGCCTTCGAGATAAACGATGCAGCCAGCAAACGCATCTCAGATAGGTAGGCCCCACTCAGGCATAACAACCCGTATACTCCGCTCACTGTAACCCTACCCCACTTCATGACCCCTGTTCTCCGCACCGGTGCCGTGGTCCCATCCCCACCGTCGTTGCCACTGCACACCTGCACCGATGACGCGGACACATCCCCATCGTCGTTGCCCTACCCACGCACCGGTGACGCGGACACTTCCCCACCGTCGTTGCCAACGCACACCCGCACCGAGGCCGTGGACAC